>CM046452.1:74575375-74610375 GCA_025506515.1 Flaveria trinervia
AATATTGTGTACTCAAGTTTGACCATTTTTAATTCAGAGATCAAACAAGAGAACCGCCCTCATTCTTGAGTCAGTGTCTCACCCTTTCTATGAGAGATGTCTCATATTGTTGGGCAAGGATTTCTCTATTATTTGCCAAGACCTCATCTGTTCCTCCAAATTGTTCTTTCAAGGCATCCCAGAGGTCATGGGCAGTTTCATGATGCATTAGCCCAGAATAGAGTTCATTTGGCAGTGCCATGGCCAGAATTCCATGGGCTTTTGCATCAATTTCAAGCAACTTCTTATCCTCATCTGAGTATTGCTCCTCCTCTTCGGAACCATTTGATTGGTTTCCGGGTTATTCACCATAGGCTTGTGTGGACCATGTACCACTGATGTCCAACAACCTGCGCTGTTAACAGACAGGTGATGGAGCATTCGTCGTTGCCATATGTTATACTCATTCCTAACCAGCATTGGTGGCTTGGTTGAGGAACCAGTATTGTGAGGATCATTGGAGGGAGTAGTCATTTTCAGTTCAAAAACAATTTAATTCAAGCTTTTAAAAGTTTTACACAGACCACAACAAACTCAATGAAAACCAAGAAAAGATCTCAGGATGAATGACCAGAGATACAGAAAATTCAATCTCTATAACCGTTTCTTGCAAAAACAAAAGCTAATTCAATCAAACTTAGATCTTGAATAGCAGTTCAATGATCAATTATTAGATCGATCAATGATTAACCTGCTCTGATACCATTTGTCAGGATCAGCGATCACAAGTTTGATGTATTAGAGTTCAAAGCAGCGGAATAAGAACAGGAATTAGACAATTGTAGCAAGAATCGATACTGTATGCATTAAGAGCACATACGGTTATAGTGAGAGAATATATTTTGATTCAAGGAATGTTTATAGATATGGAATATTTCTGATCAAATCATTCGCTTTATTACATAGGTTGTTACTCCTTATATAGAGTGCAACAATCACTGCTGTTATCACGGAAAGTGACAACTGGCTGATCTATTACAAAAATAACTAAATCTAACAAACTACTGAAATGTCCACAACTACTGAGAACATATCATAGTGTTAAGTACAGAATATAAAACTACTGATTAGAAACTACTGAAACTACAACGACTGAAGAACAAGCTCTTCAGTCGTTTTACAAAACTACTGAAACTAGAAATATAAAACTACTGATATCACAACTACTGAAGAAGTACTCTTCAGCAGTTGTGACAAACTACTGACGCTTCAGTACTTGATCTTCAGACTTTGACCTTCAGATGTTTCATCAGCTGGTGACTTCAGTAGATATCATCAGCTGATGTCTTCAGTCTTTGTCTTCAGACTTTGTACATCAGTTTTGATCTTCAGCACTTGTAAACTCTTCAGTTGTTGTACTTCAGTACTTTGGTCTTTCAGCTTCAGCACTTGTGTTCTTCAGCTGTTCAGCTTCAGTACTTGCGTTCTTCAGTGTTCAGCTTCAGTACTTGTGTTTTTCAGCTGTTGTACTTCAGCACTTTAGTTCTTCAGCTGTTGAAGTCTTCAGCACTTGATCTTCAGCTGTTGAAGTCTTCAGCACTTGTCAAACTGCTGATGAAGCTTTCAGCAGTTGTTGTGATACCATGTGGGACTTAGAGGTTTTTGATCTTGGCTCTTGGTTCTTTCGTCCAACAATCATTATCATTCATTATCTTTCACTTCATCATAAACGAGATTGCACAAATCAAGAGCTCCATGTTGATCGACAACAAATGTCAATCCCTGTCGGTACACATGAATATGGTAGCTAACCCCCAACAGTTAATCCACACTGCAAGGCAAATAGCCCCCTTATGAATACAGATCCATCATCATAAATCAGACTCATATAAGTGACGTCTATCATAGTGCTTGCAAGACTTTACATCATCAAATGGGCCTGGGGGTAACATTCATTAAGTTTCACTTTTCATTAATATCATCTTCCTCTTTAATATATATAATACTTAACTTATTAAGTACACAACATGCCAAGTACTAATTATCATAAAACATAATCGACCCTCCGCGAGACAGCGGGGGTTCGGGGGCGGCAGCCCCTGACAGCGGGGTCCTAAGGGCAGCAGCCCCTAGTAGGGTCCAAGGGGCAACGCCCCTGGCTGGGGCCGGGCTGCCAAGTCAGCGCGAATTTTTTTTATATTTAAACATTTATATAGCACTTTTACTTGTAGAAAAATTGTTCTTCCTGTTACAACCCTTTAAAATCTTGGTCATTTAAAAACGTAAATTTATTATGCATAATAGCCCCAAGACATGGAAAAACTTATAAATAGGGGATCTAGAACTCACCTGGATACCACGAATAACTTCTAGACTAAGCTTTCTAGGCTAGGATCACACTACACAGCCTGCAGACAAGGTAACACCCTAAGGGTTAATTTTCTTCCTAAATTTGCTGCTAATTTCGCTGCAAGATCAGTAATTTCGCAGCTAGATTTACCAACACTTTCGCTGCTAGTTTCACAGCAGTTTCGCTGCTAGTTTCGCTAGCACGTTCGCTGGCAGTTTCGCTGGCATCTTCGCTGCCATTTTCGCCCAACTTTCGTTGGAAAACCATGTCTGCGAAACTACCTGCGAAACTATAGTTTCGCAGGAAGTCCTCATAGTTTCGCTGGTTGAATATGCAAATTCGCTGGATGCATATACAGTTTCGCAGATTGTATAAAAATCATGTACCAGTCCGTTTTCAACCCAAAATCATAACTTTTTACATCCAATCTCTTAGTTTATCATTCATGAGGCTAAATCTAAGCTTATACATGTTTTCATACATAAAAATGTGACCTTTATGCGATTCTTTGCAACTTTTCAAAACTCAAAACCTAGAATCCGGGTTTGATCTACAGAAGGGTTTAGAGGTCGATTCTTACCTGGATTTTGCTGCTTCTTTTTTTAGGTCTTGATGCTCACACACCCAGATCTTCAATCTCTTAACCTTGGAAGCTTCAAATCTTGAGTTTTCTTCACTTTCTCTCTCTATGAATTTTGGTGGCTAGGGTTGCAATGAGGAAGATGAAGGCTGGTTTGGGTGCTTAAGGGCTGATTATGGGCCTTTAATCCCATAGGCCACTACCCAATAAGCCTAATTAGCCCATGACCATTTCTTTACCTTATTAAAATACCCAATAATCAAGCCATTATCCTTAATGACTCGTTTTGACTTTTCGGGGGTTACCGCTGAAGTGGAATCCTCCGCGCACGATGTTAAGAATCCCTCTAAGGGAAATGCCACAGGACTTCACTCCACACTTTAAGTGGTGGTAATGATTGGAGAACAGGTGAAGCTATTATGGTCTTGCAAAAAGAGGGCAAAATGGATACTATTCGGGTATTTGACCCAATCTGGCTAACTTACTTGTCGACTGATGATGTATACACATTGTACAAGTGGCCACTGTTTTATGATTCGCAAGACATTGTAAAAGCTCTCCAATTCCAGAATGTTATAAGGCTCTGTTTCGCATTTGAGATACACGCTGGAGCTACAAGAGAGGAGAAGTACAAGAAGTTTGAAGAGCTGATGAAGAATGTTAGACAATAGAGTAAACTAGGTCCAAGGGGGAGTTTGTAGATACATGTGTACCTAGTTTAGGAGCTCAAATGTAAAATATCTTTCATGTCTTACATATATGTAACAAAATAGGTATGAATGAAATGTAATGTGTTTGTGATGCTTATAATTTTAATATTTTATTGTTTATTGTGTGATAACACATATTGAACTAACTATATAGGTTTGTGGTTGTTTACATAGTTCTTAGTCAATAATGATTGAGAAACGTGCTTAAACTTAATCGTGTGAAGTTCTCATGCGAATGGACCATGCTAATGGACCATACACATGAATACTTCATGCTAATGAACCAGTCGCATGACTGAACCAGGAGACTGGATCAGTCGCACGATTATGACATGATATTGACTCAGTCGCACGACTGGACCTTCAGTCATGCGAATGGATCAACTGCATGCTTTAGTCGCACGAATGGAAAACCCCAACCTATAAATACCACTAATTTGTGGGAAAACATAACAATTCAAATCGGAATGCACTAAATCGTACCCTAGCCGTCCAGAGATCTAAGAAAACCTGTTCCAAGTTCATAAATTGTAGTAAATCATCTTACAATCGTTCTTAATGTTTTGATCATTCTTAGATCGATTACTTACGTTCTCACTGATTGAATCGCTAATCAAATAGGATTCCGCACTATTTGGTTTGGTATACACGTAAATCAATTAGTACTCCGTACCTAAACGGTCCTAACAAAACTGTTTTCCAAAATATATTTTTTAAACCCAATTAAGCCCAAATATAATATATATTATATTATATATATATATATACATATATGTATATATATATACGTATACGTATATATGGAACTTCCGAAGGAAATAGAGTTCTTCAGAAGACAAAGTAAAAGTTCAGCTTCCGAAGACAAACTATACTTCCGAAGACAAAGTGTTCACTTCCGAAGATCAAGTCTTAGAAGAAAAGATCAGAAGTGAACTTCCGAAGTATGAAGAACAGAAGAAGTCCATCAAGCCTTAGAAGAAGTAGCCTCTTCCGAAGTATCAATGGCTTCGGAAGAACTTGTTCTTCCCATGCCATTTAACCTTCAGAAGACACTACTATGAACCAGTGGACATAAGTATGGTCTCTGAAACTCCGCTGCAGACCTATGAGACACTACATGACATTTTCCCAAAAGCCATGTAGTTTACCATACTTTATTCCACTGTTCACCTTTATTAGTTAGTACAGTTTCCAACTTTAGTTAGTGACAAAAGGTAAGTCGTGGACATGTCATGACTATCATATCTTTGATAAGACTTATCTAAGATACCTTAAACTATAGCTTTGTAGTATCTACTTTAGTTAGAGGATTTCAGCTGGTATCAAAGTATATCCGGTTGTAGGTAGTATTATATATAGTTTCTCATTATAACTCATGTTATATGCTTGTAAGAGTCTTGTAATACTTGAGTTGAGAAACAATATATGCAAGTACCTTGAAAATTATCTCTTTGTATTCTTTTCTAATTATTATTACTATCAAATCTTAGAAGAGACTCTATTTCATCTTATCTGAGTGTACTATAAGTGAGTTTGAGAGAAAACCAAGTGTTAAGTGACAAAACCGATCCTGCAATTGGTATCAAAGCTTCTTAGGCTCTTGATTATGAGATCTTACCATCCTAATCAACCTATTTTTCACTCCTCCTTGTACCACACTCAAAATGGCCCCAACAAGTCTGAAGTAGAGATGGGAACCATGACTAAAGCTCCCATCATTACCCCTGAAAACTTCAGGTCATGGAGAAGATACATGGAAGGCTTCATCAGGTATCAAGATAGCAAGATGTGGTATTCCATTGTTAGTGGCCCGTATAAACCCAAGGTGGTAGCACCGGTGGAAACAGTGCTATGATAGAGAAGGCCGTTAAAGATATTCTGATGTGGACCGAAAGAAGATGGACATTGATAACAATGCAATGACTATTCTTATGATTGAAATACCTAACTCCATCATGGTGGGGTTTGAGCATTGCAAGTCTGCCAAAGAACTGTTTGATGTACTTGCTCAAATGTACTCTAGTTCCAATGATTCCAAGAGGGACTTACTAAAACAACAGTGTGAGAACTTCACCTACATTGCTGGAGAGACTCTCAGTCAGCAATATTTCAGGTACATGGATCTCATTTCTTCCCTTCAGTCTGTGGGAACTACTCCTGAACTTAGAGACCTCACAAGAAAGTTCATGAGTGCACTCCCTAATAAGTGGACGTTCTAATGTGTCTCTATCAAGAGAACATAAAATTTGAACACCCTCACCATTACTGAACTCTATGGCATCCTTGA
This sequence comes from Flaveria trinervia, assembly GCA_025506515.1. Lineage (NCBI taxonomy): Eukaryota > Viridiplantae > Streptophyta > Magnoliopsida > Asterales > Asteraceae > Flaveria > Flaveria trinervia. Next base: position 74,581,282 of record CM046452.1, read on the forward strand.
TGGATACCGTTTGGAGATGGAGAGCAAGAGAGGCCATCAAAAAGTAGACCCCTGAGTCTTCCTGCTAGCAACGCTTTGATGGTTGTTAAAGGCTCAGGACCCACACAACCTCAAAAGTACCTGACTTACACCCAATAGCAATCCTGCTCATCTGGACCATACATTACATTTCCTAAGACTTCAAGGTCTCAACATGCTCAGCATAGTTCCTTTCAGGAAAACTGTGCATTTGTCTCAGGAAGTGGACACTCTAGTGATTTTCAGTACTGCTTTGATGATCTAGAGTGCTTTAGTCCAGATGATGTGGAGTACGTGGACATAGTCCAACAAATGGCTCTTTTAACCTACAGAGCAAAAAAGTTCTTCAAGAGAACTGGGAGGCAATTTTTGTTAGTATTCGTCCAACTCCGACATGTATCTCAGAAGCAAAACAGAGTCTTATAACGTTCTGAAATTGTAGAGCTTGTACATATCTTGAGAGTCATAGAATAATGGCCATTTGTATAATGTATAAACATCATCTGCAGACAAGTTTGTAAGCCACATTGGGTCGAACACCCTGATGGTTTCCATTACACCATTCTTGTTCAAAACTATGACTGCATCTCATGTCCTCCAATCATAGTACCACCATTTGAAGTGTGGAGTGAAGTCCTGTGGCATTTCTAGTAGAGGTATCTTTGACATTGTGCGCGGAGGACTCCACTTCAGCACTATTTTCAGTTTTCTAGTTATGGGATCAACCTCAGACCGTCTGATATACCTTGTTGGCTGTTGAGGTTTGAAGTTGACCCATCTGGGTGGTACTCTTTTTAAGAGAAGTCTCAAAACATTTTCCGTGGGTTAGCATATAGCAATTTTAACTTTACTAACTGGTTTAGCTCAAATCCAGGAAGAGTCTTCAGGTCATGTGGGAACCTGAAGTACTCAATCCCTTTCTCACATTTAACTGCATAAACATTGAGATCTTCAAAATATGCCCATGCTATGATTCTGCCCGACACCTTTTGATGTTTTTTCACTTTGTACAGCTTGGTGTAGGCAGTTGATGTTGAAGCACTGTGTTGGGCTCTTATTTCTTCAAAGCATGCAGCCCACTCAACCTTTCTGATATTGACTTCAGCTTCTGAGGCTTGGGCTGTATCTTCTTTCTTGTCCGACTCTTCTTCCATTTATCCAGAGTCTCAAAAGTTTCACTAACAAGGTTGTCGCCCAGATTGGGAATGACATTACCCCTAATGTCAGGGTACTCTGGATAGTGTTGTTCTGTGACATCTTCTATCTCGATCTCATCAACATCGTTGAGCTCGTCGTCACTTTCCACTTGAACTGTTGTAGCGTCTTTCACGATCTCATCTGGTGTAAGGCCCCGTTCCCGGGACGCTTACAGCTGGGTTCTCATCGCACACAAAACGTATAATTACATTTGTATTTCATAAATCGCAGCGGAAAACTAAAACAAACTTTCATTTCCATGTAAATGTTTTTGCAAGTTAATACAACATTCATTACAAAATAGCTTGTTCGTATTACAATGCAAAAACATTAATCAAAAGAATGCCATCCCAAAAGAGCTGAGTAGCTTCACGGTGTGCCATCCTCAGCAAACATTACCTGCCAACTGGAAAACACATCAAAGTCAGCGTTGCTGAGTGAGTTCTAGTTTTATTACAAAACATACATTACTTTCATATAAAACCATTCGTTACTTTACATGATCACACATCGTACGTACACATAGATGATATCATTATTATCTTCTTCATTCATTCATTCATTCATTATGACTTTACTTACGCATCGGACATCATCCGTACCAATACCATGTGCTACACCCCGGTTAGTCGTAGCTACCGGGCCAAAGTCAACAAATGAACAGCTAAACATATGCCACGGTACTAGGAGTAACCATCAGTCTTACCTACTGGGCCGAAGTCAACAAATGAATAGCTAAACGTATGCCACAGTACTAGGGGTAAGCGGTAGAGGCATACACGTTTGGTCAATCACAAAGAAGGACCCTGTTATCCAATGTTTGCAAGACTTCTTTCATTCGTTCATTAATGCATACATTCGTTCATTATGTTCCTCTTTCTTTATCTTTCACTTTATGTTACATAATACTTCGTTCATTCATCATAATAGGTAAAGCCGTAGGAAAGATTTTACATCATACTAAGGAACATATCATACACATTCGTCATCATCATACAGGGCAACATCATACATACGTGACAAGCCTAGACATGCAACATCATCATCATCATCATGCCCAACATGCTTTCTAAGGCCTCAAGCGTCATCTTACAAACTCTTATGGGAACCTTTACATCAAAACTTACATCTGCACTTTCCCCCGAAAGTCAGAAGTCAATCTACACCTTCCTCGGGTACAACAGCCCTATTCGGGGTATGGAACCCTTCAGTCGCATTGCCTCCATGCGACTGAACATGAATGAACTAATACGGATGAACACCTATGCGAATGAACATCCAGTCGTGCGAATGGACAATGCGGATGAACACCTATGTGATTGGACCTTCAGTCGTGCGAATGGACCTTCAGTCGCATGACCCCCATGCGACTGGCCCTTCAATCGTGCGAATGAACCCCAATCGTGCAAATGGACCCCAATCGCACCCTAATCGGCCGTATGGCCTCCATTCGTCCTCCAGTCGGTCGCCTAACCCTAACTGATGCAGAATGCAGTTCATCCCGACTGCAGCCGAGGGTTTTCGGCCTCCAAACTCATCTAAACCCATTTTAAGCCTAAATCGACCATCCTAAACCTTAGGGATGCATACCATGACATTATTCAAGCACAACCAAGCAAGAAATCAAGCCCCAACAGGTCCTACGCATACATACGGGTTTTCACCAAAAACGCGAAAAAGGGTTTTCAGATGTGTTCCAGCCCCAAAATCATTCAAAAACATGTAAAAGAGGGGGTCTAGAACTCACCTAAACGAGCACAACGACAAGAGCTTCGATTTGGCTTGCTTCACGACGATTTTGGCGACCCGAACCAACCCGAACCAACACTTTTCCTCTTTTTCTCTCTTCTCCTCTCTAAGAACCTGAATGTGGGTGTGTGGGGAGAGTGGGCTGCCCTCTCCCTACTAATATCACCATATTTCCCAACTTTTCTTCGTTGGCGAGTTTGGTCCCTCGACTTTTGGACTTTATTTTCTTTTCTTTCTTCACCGGCTTCAAAATAGTAAATATTCGGGTGTTACATCTGGATTGAGTCGGAATATTTCAGCAAGTTTCTCATCTGTGAGATCATGAATTATCTCTCCTTCTTTAGGAGTGTAATTCACTGATCTCCTGACTATACCCTGCAGATCAAGAATCATCATGAGCTGAGTCTTGATCTGTTGGAGGGGAGCAACATTATATTCATCTCTTGATAGTTTGGATCTGCTTGATTTAAAACATGTAACACATCAACCATTAGTCAACAATCAAAGCAGTAAACATCAATAACAAATATAAACATTAATTACATTAATTTTATACAAGATTCAAATACATATGATTTAAATAACACAAATAACTAAGTATTACTCTTGTTTCATATCATGTGCTCCTCTACTGATAGGGCTGAAGTGGAGGCACCTTGGTCCTAAGCTCTCTGGTCCTCCTTTCACTTGCAGAGGTGGCACCGCAGCAAAAGGATCATCATCTCCATCATTATCATCATCTTGGTTAAGTGCCGAGAGCTGTTCCTCTACCCCACTAGGAGGTAGAGAGGATCCAGATGGATAGGAGGGGTAAGATGACGGTCTTGCATGGTGGCTAGTGGTGGTGGTGGTGGCAGTGGTGAAGATTAGGGGTGGTATAGATGAAGGTGGTGGCGTAATGGTGAAGATTGGGGGTGGTATAGATGAAGATGGTTGTGGAGTGGTTGTGGTAGTAGGGGTAGGTGGAGTGGTGGTAGTAGGTGGAGTGGTGGAAGTGGTGGTAGTAGTGGTGGTGGTGGTGATGAAGGTCATCCTCCTCCTCTTTATCTTCAAACTGTAGGGCTGAGCCATCAATTTCTTCCTCGAGCCCCTTGAGGTGGATGCTCCCCTTCGAACACTGCTGGACTGATCGGGAGCATATGTAGGATCAATGTCAGCCTCCCCAGATTCGCCAGGGCGTCCACCAACCTCCCGAATACCTCGGTCGGTGGCAACCACCCGTCTCCCCACAGTCCGAGTCAAGGGCTCCTCGTCTGTATCCTCCTCCTTGTAACATCTCGTATTTTCGTTAAATCAAAAGTCAACTATGTTAAGTTCTTGTAAGGACCATTTATGAAATTTATGGATTTCTTATGCTTATTATGTCTTTAATTCTTTAATCTAAAGTTTAATAATGTTAAACATTAATAAAATATAATTAAAAATAATAATAGTAATATTAGTAATAAATAATAACTAGTAATAGTAATAATAATAACAAAATAATATTGTATAATAATAAAATAAATTGTAATTGTTACTAAACTTAATAATGTTTTAAAACTTTAAGTAATTAAAAGTTTAGGGGTCTTAATGTCAATTTATAAACTTTAATGTAAGTTTTATGCATAAAATGATAACTTTTGAAACTATAGGGGTAGTTATGTAATTAATTAAAAAAACCAACCACCCGCCCCCTTGGTCCCGTAAGTCCGGCGACACCCTCCGGCCACCCTCCGGTCGGCTCCGGCGAGGGGTAAACCTCCAAAATCTCTCGGATTTCCACCCAAAAACCATTTCAATCGCTTCGGGAACTTGATTCGAACCCCAGAAATCGTATTAATCGAGCTTTAACACCAATTAGAACACCCAAACATTGTATAACCGAAACCATTACTAACCGTAGCCGTTAGCACATTAAGAAAAACCATTAACTCAATTAATTGAACCTAAGCAATCGTTTAACTACCTCAAATCGATTTCCATTACCAATTTCACCTAATAACATACAAAACACACTAATCGATCAACCAATTCGTCATGACCTGCAAGCTACTCGTAGACCTTTAATCGAGCCCTCTAGACTGCAATTAACAAAGGGCTTTTCATCGTTTGAGCCCTTGGGAGAATCCTGTGCAACGAATTCAGTTCTTATTCATATTTGCAACCAGAACAAGTCGCGAACGTAGCCGCAATCTTCTCTCATTCGATCATCAACGAATCGACTTCGATACGGGTAATTAAAGGCATGCACATACTCGGTTTTCTTTGGGGAACAAAAGCCTATGATTAACACAACAAAAACACCGAATTCATGTTCAATTTGATCGAACACATTTCTAGGGTTCATGTGAGAGTTTGGGGGTTTGTTTGAATGTGTGTATTTAACAATTAAAAACCCAAATGAACCGCGGCTGAGAGCCTGGTTCATTGGTTAAAACAGGACTCCCCCATGCATGAGGTCCCGGGTTCGAACCCAGGCACCCTCATGCCATTTTTTTAAAGGTTTTAGCCTTTAAAAAGGCTATATAAAATTTCTAAAAAATTATAAAATTAGTTTTATAAATTTTGTTTATTTCAGAAATTATCTAGTTATTCTTTGTAAATTTATTTCTTTAATCTACTTAATAATTTGTTTATATGAAAGTTACTAGAAAATGTTATAATTAGTTTTTTCATAAAACAAACTTTAAATAGTTGATATCACTAAATTATTATTTAGTTTATATGTTATCGTTAATTTTAGATTAATTATGTTGATGATAAAATTTAATTTAAATTGATGATTAATATATTATAAGGGATAATTTAAAAGGATTAAATACATTTTCTTCGTTGTATTAAATATATGTTTATGAAGTCGACAAATAACCTTATCTATAAAAACCCCAATTCACATTGGAACCCTAGTTCTCGTTATATCGTTAACCTTGTTATTAATTTAAATCTTATATATATATATATAGGTGCCTTGTGACGTTCATCTTGGAACGACATTTATTATTGATCTTATTAATCTTCATAATGTACTTATTGATCAAGTGAGTTTTCCTTGCCCCTTTTTACATTTTTCACACTATTTTGGGGTGAAACATGATACTTATACATCATACACTTATATACGTTTGAGACTTGTAAAGCACTTGCAATTCATATTTTTGTCATGGTTATTTGTGTGTTGTAAGTGATTATATGAGATAGATAGTTTGTTTACAATCATTAACTATTGATAGCCTGGTGACGGCTTAGATCTTTGGGCCTGACAAGCCTATTTGGTGCTAAAGTCTATGTATTGCCGACTCCTGATGACGTATGCTTGTTCATCATGGGAACCAAATACACTTAGCCAATCTTATATACTTGTAATCAAGTCGAGGTTTGGTTGTAACGATATGTGTTCTATAACCTTACAACTTATGACCTATGACATGAATTGCTACTTGTAACTTTTTCATATTATGTATGAAAACCTTGGAAAGTCACCAACTATCTATAGTTGACCTTTTATTTTTATCATGTTTCAGGAAATCCCCAAGTTTAAAGTGGACTTTTGAGGCTTGCAATAAAACTAGAACTTGGACCTAGTTAAATAAATAAAATGTTATGTTATGTTTTGTTTTATGTTTGAACATATTTCATGTTTGAGACTTATGTTTGTATTTCCTTTTGAAACTTATAATTTTAATATTTACATTTAATTATAGCGTTATGTGGTTGTGAACAATCTTAAACCCTCACATCTCGATGTTTCCGCCGTCAAGGTTGGGGTGTGACAGATTGGTATCAGAGCCCATAACTATAGGGATTTAGGTCATTAGAAATGATGACCTAGACTATAGCTTATGCATGAACCTCATAGAATAATATTTATATTCTTGGAATTATATATATTGTTTGCATGCTACATAATGCTATGCCATACTTATGTGCAACTTGATGCCTTAGCATAGGTTGCCTTATAATTGTTTAAACTTTGTTATGTGTCTCCCTAAACTTAACTTTGACTCTTTGACTCTCCCCGACAAATGAAACTTCTTAATCTTATTCTCGTCAACATGTGGAAACTTATGCTTATGCTTATGATTTGGAACTTTAGACGTTATGTCTAATCTATATAAATCTCATCAAGGTTTTGATTTCATAAACCTAAGAAATTTGTGTGACACATAGACACTTATATTCTGGATTTCCTGGCAAAAGGCCCTCGGGCTAAGGCAAGCATATCACATAAATCCTACGGGACTAGTTATGCTTACCTGGGGATTTTTGGGATGAGTGATAAACTATGTTCAACATACACAAATTCCTAAGGCGAATGGGTCAACTTACCTTGACGTGTCAACGTTTCCAAATGGTAATGCGTTATCAAATGGAACCATTCCATGTGCCTTACAACTCTTGTCTTATCCTTGTTGATTATAATCCTTGTTATTCTTTTCCCCGTATCTAACTCATTTAGCATATTCCAGCATGTCTCGTCATCATGGAAAGCGTGGAAGTTTCGATCGTAAGCTAGCCACCATGATTGCCCGACAAATGGCTGTTGTCATCCCAACCATGGTTGCTGAACTCAATAGCACCTTAATGACAAACTCTAGCAACAACGGTCATGGGGAGAATAGTGCTAACCAAGGGCGCAACAACCAAACTTGCACTTTCAAGCACTTTAGCTCTTGCAAACCCACTAGTTTTAGTGGCAAGGAAGGAGCCACTAGTCTTCTTGAGTAGTTCGAGAGCATGGAGAACACTTTTGTCAACTGTGAGTGTCTCGAGGCACTCAAAGTTCGTTATGCCACTAGCATGCTCCAACAAAGGGCTCTCACCTGGTGGAATAGCGAGAAGAGAAAATCGTGGGGCCCGATGCTATTCTGGCACTTACTTGGGAAGAGTTCAAGAACATCGCCATCGCGAAGTTCTGTCCGAGAAGCGAACTGCAAAAGTTGGAGGAGGAATTTTGGAATTTGAAGCAAAACGATGGTGATCATTTGGCCTACCCAACTAGGCATCATGAGTTGAGTATACTGCTACCACATATGGTCGACACTGTCCCCCGCAACATCGAGAAGTTTATCAAGGGTGTACCACCCCAAATTCAAGATGCTGTGGTGGGTAGCCGACCCACAACTTTAGAAGAAGCCATTACTATCACCGCTCAACTCACCGAGAACCATATACGAGTGGGCACCATGTCTGTGAAGGGTGCCAAGAAGGTGGAAAAGATGGCTACCGAGGCCGTTAAGGAGACCAAAGCTAAACCGTCCAACAACAACAACAACAACAACAAGCGCAAGTTCACACCGGCGTGTAACTATGTTGTGGCTGCACCCAAACAACCCCAAAGACAACTTGTACCAGCGGCTACACCTGTGGCACAAGTGCCTGGGGCTAGGACTTATGCTGGTCCTCATCCTATGTGCAACACTTGTAGGTATCATCATCTGGGAAATCAACCATGCCGTATCTGCACCTTATGCGGTAAATATGGTCATTTGGTGGCGACTTGCCACCGTGCACCTAACAATGCCGCCGTGGTCACAAATCGTGTTTGCTACAACTATGGGGAACCTGGTCATTTCCGCCCACAATGCCCTCGTCTTGTGGGTAATGTTCCACAAGCCCGAGGACGTGCTTTCAACATCAATGCTAACCAAGCACAAGCAAACAACGATGTGGTGAATGGTATGTTAACTCACCTTTAACTTTTGTGATCCGATTCTTTTCATACTTTACCTGTATCGTTAAATATCTTAAAAATTGAACAGGTATGTTCCTTATTAATAAAACTTATGCCTATGCCCTATTTGATTCTTGAGCCGATAAGAGTTTTGTTTTGTTAGAGTTTGAACCCATACTTGCTAAGCCACATACGAAACTAGAAAGACCTCTTACCATTGAAGTTGCCGATGGAGAACCAATCTCCGTTGACGTCATTATTCGTGATTGCGTCTTAAGTCTTGACACGCATGATTTTCTTATCGATCTTATACCTATGAAACTTGGAAGCTTCAACGTCATCATTGGTATGAATTGGTTAGCCAAACACCATGCCGAGATCATTTGTTTCGAGAAGTGCATCTGTATACCGTTACCTTCTGGAGGTACTTTGAAGGTGTTCGGTGAAAAATCTTCCAAGGGACTTAAACTCATGTCTTGCACTCAAGCCCGAAAATGCTTAAGCAAGAAGTATATGGCTTTCTTGGCTTATGTGGTCAACACGAAAGTCAAAGGGAAAGAACTTAAGGATGTCCCTATCGTATGAGACTTTCTTGAAGTATTTCCCGATGACTTTAGTGGTTTACCTCCCGTGCGTAAAGTTGAGTTTAAAATTGACTTGATACCAGGAGCAAACCCCGTGGCTAAGTCACCATATCGACTTGCACCATCTGAAATGCAAGAACTCTCTAGTCAACTTCAAGAGCTATCCGAGAAGGGTTTCATCCGTCCTAGTTCTTCGCCTTGGGGTGCACCTGTTCTTTTCATGAAGAAGAAAGATGAATCGTTTCGTATGTGCATCGATTATCATGAGCTTAACAAGCTTACCATCAAGAATCGTTATCCTCTTCCTCGCATCGATGACTATTTGATCAACTTCAAGGAGCAGCTATATTCTCGAAGATTGATCTACGTTCTGGATATCATCAATTACGAGTTCATGATGATGACATCCCAAAGACCGCGTTCTGTACTCGTTATGGGCACTATGAGTTTATGGTGATGCCTTTTGGTTTAACCAATGCTCCTGCTGTATTCTTGGATCTCATGAACCCGTATGCAAGCCTTATCCAGACAAGTTTGTGATCGTCTTCATTGATGACATACTTATCTACTCCAAAACCAACACCGATCATGAACTGCATTTGAGATTGGTACTTGAGTTGTTGAAGAAAGAGCAATTGTACGCAAAATTCTAGAAGTGTGACTTCTGGCTCGAGGAAGTTCAATTTCTAGGACACGTGGTGAATAGCCAAGGAATTCACGTTGATCCTGCAAAGGTGGAATCTGTGAAGAATTGGTGTGTTCCTACGACTCCTACCGAAGTTCAGTCTTTTCTTGGTCTTGCTGGTTACTATCGGCGATTCATTGCCAACTTTTCAAGGATCGCGAAACCACTCACTTCTTTGACACAAAAGAATAAACCGTTCAAGTGGGATTCCGAGCAAGAAGAAGCTTTTGAAGCGTTAAAGCACAAGTTGTGCAATGCTCCTATCTTGACCCTACCCGATGGAAATGACGACTTCACCGTGTATTATGATGCATCTAAACAAGACCTTGGTTGTGTTCTCATGCAATAAGGGAAGGTCATAGCTTATGCATCGAGACAATTGAAATTTCACGAGGTGAATTACACAACACACGATCTCGAGCTTGGTGCTGTTGTATTTGCTTTGAAGATTTGGAGGCACTACTTGTATGGTACACAATGTATAGTCTACACCGATCACAAAAGCCTTCAACACGTTTTCAATCAAAAAGATCTCAACATGAGACAACGTCGTTGGGTGGAGTTGATTAGTGACTATGATTGTGACATTTGTTACCATCCCGGTAAAGCAAATGTTGTAGCCGATGCACTAAGCCAAAAGATTCACAACAATATGATCTCATTCCAAGAAATTCGCGATCGACGTCAATGGTTTGACACTTTGGGTGAGTTCGATACTGAGATCCGACTAGATGTCAATGAGACTACCGTACTGCTACAAAACTTGAGAATAGATAGTGACGTCGAGTCTAGTATCTTGGAGGCTCAACAAGTGGTGCAACAAGAAGGAAGAATAAAGGATGAGCTGGAGCCTAATCTTTTAACCCGATTGGAAACGAAACCCAATGGGTTGATGTACTTTGCAAATCGAATTTGGAACCCAAATTATGATAATCTTCGTACCTTTATCATGAACGAAGCTCATCAAACTCGTTATTCCATTCATCCTTCCGATAAGATGTACATGGACCTACGTGGTCAATATTGGTGGCCTCGAATGAAGAAAGATATAGCGACTTATGTAGCTAAGTGCCTCACGTGTATGAAGGTTAAAGCCGAACATCAACGTCCAAGTGGATTACTTGAGCAACCCGAATCCCTATGTGGAAGTGGGAACACATATCCATGGACTTATAACCAAGCTACCCCGAACCTCTCGAGGACATGATAGCATATGGGTGATCGTTGACCGATTGACCAAATCGGCACATTTTATACCCATACGTGACACTTACAAGACATCAAGGTTAGCTCGTATATACGTTGATGAGATTGTAAGTCGTCATGGGGTACCTCTGCACATCATATTCGAACGAGATGTTCGTTTCACTTCACACTTTTGGTCGTCTCTGCAAGAACTCCTGGGTACTCAATTGGACCTAAGCACGGCTTATCGTCCTCAAACTGATGGTCAAACCGAGCGAACGATCCAAACCTTGGAGGATTTGCTACTCCTGTGTGTTCTTGACTTTGGTGGTGATTGGGATACGCATCTACCACTCGCGGAATTTTCGTATAACAATAGTTATCACTCGAGTATCAAGATGGCACCGTTTGAAGCACTTTATGGTCGTAAATGTCGTTCACCGATCTGTTGGACCGACATTGGTGAAAACTTCGTCATTGGTCCTGAACTTATACAAGAGACGACCGATAAAGTTTCTATTATCCGCAAGAACCTTGAAGTGGCGAGAAGTCATCAAAAGAGTTATGCTGACAAGCGGCGTAAGCCATTGGAATTCCAAGTTGGGGAGATGGTTCTTCTTAAGGTTTCACAGTGGAAAGGTGTTGTTCGCTTTGGAAAGAAGGGTAAACTGGCTCCAAGATTTGTAGGACCTTTCAAAATCTTGAAGAGGATCGGGAAAGTGGCTTATAAACTGGAGTTACCTTCCGACCTTAGTGGAATCATCCTGTATTTCACGTCTCAAGTTTGAGAAAGTGCTTGGCTGATGAAAGTCTGCATGTTTCGTTGGAAGACATCCAGATTGACGAGTCATTACATTTTGTCAAGAAACCTGTTGAGAACATGGATCGCATAATGAAGAAGACTAGAACCACAACAACCCCAATCGTCAAGGTTCGTTGGGAAAATAAACATGGCGCTGAATTTACTTGGGAACGTGAGGAGCACATGAAGAAGAAATACCCATTCTTATTTGTATAGTTTCATTTCTTAATTCGGGACGAAATTTTTTTAAGTTGGAAGACTGTAACATCTCGTATTTTCGTTAAATCAAAAGTCAACTATGTTAAGTTCTTGTAAGGACCATTTATGAAATTTATGGATTTCTTATGCTTATTATGTCTTTAATTCTTTAATCTGAAGTTTAATAATGTTAAATATTAAATAAAATATAATTAAAATAATAATAATAGTAATATTAGTAATAATAATAACTAGTAATAGTAATAATAATACAAAATAATATTGTTAATAATAATAAAATAAATTGTAATTGTTACTAAACTTAATAATGTTTTAAAACTTTAAGTAATTAAAAGTTTAGGGGTCTTAATGTCAATTTACAAACTTTAATGTAAGTTTTATGCATAAAATGATAACTTTTGAAACTATAGGGGGTAATTATGTAATAATTAAAAAAAACCAACCACCCGCCCCCTTGGTCCCGTAGTCCGGCGACACCCTCCGACCACCCTTCGGTCGGCTCCGGCGAGGGGTAAACCTCCGAAATCTATCGGATTTCCACCCAAAAACCATTTCCAATCGCTTCGGGAACTTGATTCAAACCCCATAAATCGTATTAATCGAGCTTTAACACCAATTACAACACCCAAACGTTGTATAACCGAAACCATTACTAACCGTAGCCGTTCGCACATTAAGAAACAACATTAACTCAATTAATTGAACCTGAGCAATCGTTTAACTACCTCAAATCGATTTCCATTACCAATTTCACCTAATAACATACAAAACACACTAATCGATCAACCAATTTGTCATGACCTGCAAGCTACTCGTAGACCTTTAATCGAGCCCTCTAAACTGCAATTAACAAAGGGGTTTTCATCGTTTGAGCCCTTGGGAGAATCCTGTGCAACGAATTCAGTTCTTATTCATATTTGCAACCGGAACAAGTCGCGAACGTAGCCGTAATCTTCTCTCATTCTATCATCAACGAATCGACTTCGATACGGGTAATTAAAGGCATGCACATACTCGATTTTCTTTGGGGAACAAAAGCCCTATGATTAACACAACAAAAACAACCGAATTCATGTTCAATTTGATCGAACACATTTCTAGGGTTCATGTGAGAGTTTGGGGGTTTGTTTGAATGTGTGTATTTAACAATTAAAAACCCAAATGAACTGTGGCTGAGAGCCTTGGTTCATTGGTTAAAACATGACTCCTCCATGCATGAGGTCCTGGGTTCGAACCCGGGCACCCTCATGCCAGTTTTTTAAAGGTTTTAGCCTTTAAAAAGGCTATATAAAATTTCTAAAAAATTATAAAAATTAGTTTTATAAATTTTGTTTATTTCAGAAATTATCTAGTTATTCTCTGTAAATTTATTTCTTTAATCTCCTTAATAAATTTGTTTATATGAAATGTTACTAGAAAATGTTATAATTAGTTATTTTCATAAAAACAAACTTAAATAGTTGATATCACTAAATTATTATTTAGTTTATATGTTATCGTTAATTTTAGATTAATTATGTTGATGATAAAATTTAATTTACATTTGATGATTAATATATTATAAGGGTTAATTTAAAAGGATTAAATACGTTTTCTTCGTTGTATTAAAATATATGTTTATGAAGTCGACAAATAACCTTATCTATAAAAACCCCAAATTCACATTGGAACCCTAGTTCTCGTTATATCGTTAACCTTGTTATAATCTAAATCTTATAATATATATATAGGTGCCTTGTGACATTCATCTTGGAACGACGTTTATTATTGATCTTATTAATCTTCATAATGTACTTATTGATCAAGTGAGTTTTCATTGCCCCTTTTTACATTTTTCACACTATTTTGGAGTGAAACATGATACTTATACATCATACACTTATATATGTTTGAGACTTGTAAAGCACTTGCAATTCATATTTTTGTCATGGTTATTTGTATGTTGTAAGTGATTATATGAGATACATAGTTTGTTTACAATCATTAACTATTGCTAGCCTGGCGACGTCTTAGATCTTTGGGCCTGACAAGCCTATTTGGTGCTAAAGTCGATGTATTTCCGACTCCTGATGACGTATGCTTGTTCATCATGGGAACCAAATACACTTAGCCAATCTTATATACTTGTAATCAAGTCGAGGTTTGGTTGTAACGATATGTGTTCTATAACCTTACTAACTTATGACCTATGACATGAATTGCTACTTGTAACTTTTTTCATATTATGTATGAAAACCTTGAAAACTCACCAACTATCTATAGTTGACCTTTTATTTTTATCATATTTCAGGAAATTCCCAAGTTTAAAGTGGACTTTTGAGGCTTGCAATAAAACTAGGACTTGGACCTAGTTAAATAAATAAAATGTTATGTTATGTTTTGTTTTATGTTTGAACATATTTCATGTTTGAGACTTATGTTTGTATTTTCTTTTGAAACTTATAATTTTAATATTTACATTTAATTATAGCGTTATGTGGTTGTGAACAATCTTAAACCCTCACATCTCGACGTTTCCGCCGTCAAGGTTGGGGTGTGACACTCCTCATCAAGACGAAAGTCTTGATGGAACCCTGCAGCCTCTGTTCCACCTTGGGTGGATGCTGGAGATGCTATATCAGTAGTGGGGGCCCTTAGTTGAGTGGCCCTGCATCTCCACCATCACCGTTGTCGTCGTCATCGGAGTCATCTTCAGGGAGCTCCAGCTCGTCGACATCCGAATCACTGTCTACGTGGCGCAATTTATGCCTCCCCGGCGCCACGTAGTCCACCTTGGCCAGATGGCCGATGAGTCTCTTTATCGGGGGTTTGACCTGCTTTCCCCGGTATACCTTCATACGACCTAGTGTCATATCATCCATAATCTCCAATGCCACTACGTCGTGGCTCTCCTTGGGCAGTGTGCGCATCTTCTCATCAAAGATCATCTGTAGAAACCTAGGGTACATGCAGAAACCCTCTTTGCCCTTCGCCTCCAAGTTCTCTATCAGGTAGGAGAAGATCATGCTAGAAAAGCTGAAAGGGTGGTTCAGCACCAATGCCACGTAGGCATTTTGAATCTGGTCTAATAGGTTAACAAACCCACCCCTTCGCGAAGCCAAGCACTTGAGGATGACATGTTCCAAGTACTTGTACTGGGACACAGGTTGCTCTTGTTGAGCACCCCTGCAATGATATCCCATTGTACTTCATCCTCATGAAGCACCCGCTCATCGTCAGTGGGTGAAGTCTGGTGGGGTGGTCTGCATCATCACCCAAACCTAGTACTCTCCTGATATCCTCAGCTGTAACCTCAATATCCATCCCAAAAATGGAGCTCCTGATGTTGTAGGGCTCACGAGAGTGGTCAACCGATGCTCCCTCCCAGAAGGCCTGTTGAATAGACCTGTAGGGAGTGCATGGTGTAGATATCGCCTTGTGGATCTTGGATCGCTTAAGGAAAGCGATGATCCCCGCAAACTTGGCACCATTCCAAGTCGTAGAATCTAAGTGAGCACATATGTTGTGCTTGGGTTTGATGGACCATCTGTCCGCCATCAATCTGTAACACAAAACACATAAACATTAGCTAACCACACGACACAAATGAGTTCTAATTAACTTGGTTGAATTCATTTTGGTTCATTCATGCGATTGAACCATGCGACTATGTTCAGTCGGTTGACTTGGCATGCGACTGCATACAGTCGGATGACTGAGCAGGCGACTGAGTTCAGTCGGTTGACTGAGCCTGCGATTGGTTCAGTCGGCCGACTGAGCTCATTCGTATGATCCATTCAGCCGATTGAGCCATTCGACCAGCTCAATCGTGCGATTGGAGTTCATCCTAGCATCCAGTCGCATGACCCACTATTCGGTCGATTGTGATTCGATTTTTAACCAATTCTTGAAATTAGACGTCATGTAATGGTTCTTAAGACTCGCAATCATTACACTAATAACCTAATAACCTTAATTTCAACATTTTACTCGGTTTAGTTAGGTTATTAGTCCATTTAAGGTCTCGGGTCTTGTTAGGGCCAATTTCTTGATTTTTAAGTCTAATCGAGTGAGTTTTTGGCATCATCACACCCCATTTTACCTGTATAATCAATAACGAAGGTCAGAATATGCGAATAATCAAGCAATTTGGGTCAGATGAAAATTTGGCAGAGTAACGGTAGGCTGTGCGATATGAAAGTGATTAGGAGGTGATGAGTTGAATACGATCGACTGTGGCCCTATTTATACTGAATCTGATTTCAATCGGCCGACTGGACCCATTCGCTCAGTTCATTCGGGCAAATGGACCTAGTCGTGTGATTGGCTCAGTCGATCACATTCAGTCGGCCGACTGGATTTCAGTCAGGCGACTGACTCATTCGCACATTTCCATTCGGTCGAATGGCTCATTCTGATAAGCCATTCGGGTGAATGGTTCATACTCATGTGTCATTCGGTTGTTTAGTGCATGAGTATGGTCCATTCGTACGGTTGGTCCATACTCATGGTCCAATCGTGCGATTGGATCATACACATGATTTTGACTTTATGACTATTTCTCACTTAATCCTTTTTAACTTTTGATTAAACTTTATGAGCATTTGATCATCTCAGACATGATCATTTTAACTTGAAAAACTTTTGACCACCTCAGACATGATCCTTTTAAACAATTTGTCACCTCAGACGTGACTGATTTTACCTTTGAAAACACATGTGGTCACCTCAGACGTGACCCTTTTAGATGATTAAATCCCCTATTGAATTCCATGACATAGTCCGATATCAAACAAACTGAATTTGACTAAATTTAAACAAAGTAAACGACTTAACCTTAAATACAAAACTAAACTTGTTTTTGAATTTTTGTGTGAGTTATAAATCCTAAGATAGAAATCTAATGGATTCGGTTCCGGAATAGGCAGCTTCAATTTATTTTGACCATAAATGGACCAATTCAATTTGGAATCATACAAGCAAGTCAAATCATTTGGGACATGTTATCAACACCTTTTGATGCTCAATTCTTGTTTTTCATCTAGAGTTGTTAGCAAGTTTAGGAAATCATACTAATACTATTAGATCCCACCTTGATTTGGACTTTCAAGAATTGCAGCCACGATGATTGTCAGTATACTGGTCCTTTTAAATCCATACACAGACTTTTGACACAGATTGGTGATAGTTTAAGGTTTGATTATTTCAACAAGCATTTGTGGATCCCACATTTATATGGTAATCAACATTCCTCGGGAGATTTTTTAGCAGTCTCATGGTAGTTTTCAAGAAGAAACTATTCTTAGAACTTTCAGAGAGAAGCCAAGCGTCAGGTCAGTGCCACCGCACAGCAGAGAGGCGGCAAACAACAATGACGTCTAGAATATGTAGGTTATGCTTATCCTCAGGTCAGTGCCACCGCACAGCAGAGAGGCACATAACCTATCTTCTTGTTTAAGCAATTTTACTCTTTGGCATAGTTCTCACCAATAACATAAGTTATTAGTTTGATTTCTTTTGCTCATATTTTGGTCTTACGCACACATTTGTGGCGTTTATTCTGCTCGTCACCCCTTATTGGAATTTTGTTGATTGTGTTAACCAGGGATAAGATATTAACCCAAAGCTTGTTGAACAACTTAGTTTGTTCTTGAGATCACCAACAAGG
This sequence comes from Flaveria trinervia, assembly GCA_025506515.1. Classification (NCBI taxonomy): domain Eukaryota; kingdom Viridiplantae; phylum Streptophyta; class Magnoliopsida; order Asterales; family Asteraceae; genus Flaveria; species Flaveria trinervia. The sequence goes on from CM046452.1 coordinate 74,599,021, forward strand.
TCTAATCATCTACTGTGTTGAATCTACCAACATATCATATGTGGTCTAACAACCTCTAGGTCTACTTTCTTTGTGTTACCTTAGTAGTAGCTAGTTTTACTATCATTTTTCCTTTTATATTGCTCAGACTACACAGGCTTATAAGTTGAACTTCGCATCTTATTTTATTTAAACTTTTAAAGTCCCAAGTGATTTGTACTTGTGTACTATCATTTTCCAAAGTCATTGAATCGGTATCACAGATACGATCTACTTTCTATCAGCTAGCCTCTCATCCTCCCTAGTTTTTTTGTTAATGTTACTAACTGACCTATTCTCCCCCTAAAATTCTAAAACCGTAACCGATTTACGCTTTTTAGGATTTTAATAGGCGACCGAATAACATTAATTTAACTAAGCTACTTAAACAAATAAAAATTAAATTAAAAAAATGGAAAATAAGCATCGGACTACACATGGTCATCATCGGGAATTACATCACTTTTCTTTTTAACGCCGTTGACCTCTAACAGATATAAAAAACGTGGTTTGTCAAAAGCCTTTGTATAGAGGTCAGCGCGTTGAAAATTAGTATTTATTTTAATCACATCGATTAGGTTCTTTTCAAAGCAATCACGCATAAAGTGATATTTTATGCCGATGTGTTTGGTCTTAGGATGTTGGATCGGATTCTTAGTTACTGCAATCGCAACAGAGTTATCAACAAAAATAGGAGTAGAAGAGCATTGCAAACCGTAGTCCCGCATCTGCTGTTGAATCCAAATGATTTGTGAACAGCAACTTGCAGCAACAATGTATTCGGCTTCACAGGTTGACAAAGCAACCAAGGTCTGCTTCTTACACTGCCAGGTCACTAATCTCCTTCCAAAGAATTGACATCCCGCTGATGTAGACTTGTAGTTTATCTTGCAGCCACCGTAATCCAAGTCACTATATGCTATCAGCTCGAAGTCATCATCATGAGGATACCACAACCCAAGTGTTGGAGTACCCTTCAGATAACGAAAGATCCTTTTGACCCCTATCAGATGGTTAACTTTTGGCTTTGCCTGATATCTTGAACATAAACATGTCTCGTACATGATATCAGGTCTTGAGTCAGTGAGGTACATGAGAGATCCAATCATACCCGGTACATGGTGGCATCAACCAGATCACCATTCTCATCGGGTGCTACATCATGGTTTGTAGCAAGTGGAGTCCCAGCTGCGAAAGCATTCTCCATGTCAAACCGACTGAGGATATCCCCTACATACTTGGTCTGATGTAGGAAAATCCCTTTTGGTGTTTGATCCACCTATAACCCGAGAAAGAATTTCATCTCTCCCATGGCACTCATCTCAAACTAAGCCTTCATTACTGCTTCAAACTCTTTACATAGATCTTCGTTCTTTGAACCAAAGATTATGTCATCGACATAGATTTGGACAAGCAGCAAAATCTCCATCCTTTTCTTTTATGAACAGTGTACAATCAATGACACCTCTACGAAAACCGTGTTTCACAAGGTGAGTCGGGAGTTTCTCATACCACGCTCTAGGAGCTTGATGAAGCCCATACAGAGCCTTGTCGAGTTTGTAAACTCTATTCCAATGATATGGATCCTCAAATCCCTCGGGTTGACTAATATACATTGTCTCTCTGATTTCACCATGAAGGAATGCACTCTGCACATCAAGTTGATAAACTTTAATCTTCATATATGATGCGTAGGCAAGGAAGATACGGATTGCTTCCATTCTTGCCACGGGTGCAAACACTTCATTGTAGTCAATGCCCTCGACTTGTCGAAATCCTTGGACAACAAGTCGAGCCTTGTTTCTGATGATCACGCCTTGATCATCTTTCTTGCATTTCAAGACCCATTTTGTGCCAATGACCTTAGGTCTATCCACCAGAGCCATACACCTAACTTCTTGAACTGAAGAAGTTCTTCTTGCATGGCACTCACCCATGCCTCATCATTCAGGGCTTCACTAACATACTTCGGCTCGAACTGAGACACAAACCAACGATATGCACCATCATAAAGATAGCCCTTTTCCATCACCGCGGCATAATCAGCTTAATACAACTGATTTCTGGTCTGAACTCTTGATCTCACATCTCCAATGACATTATCCAAAGGATGATACACATTTAGTCATGATCCAGGAATGGTTAGAACAACTACGTCAGAATCAAGATTATGAACATTCGGTTCAGTATCTAAGGCTGTAGGAGTCTGAGGTTCCGAAGATGCAGAGGCATCAATGTCAGATGCTTGTGGACTATCGGTAAGGGGAACCTGTTGCTCCTGGTTGTTCTAATTAGTCTCCATAGTTTCTTCATCAGAGGAAGAGTCACTATCTTCAAGTGCTTCCCCTGAGTTGTTGGATGAATTGCCTTGTAGTCTAGATGATGTAGATTCCTGAGCTGGTGTGTTTAGAACATCATACATCATCTTTGTAGCTAACTCATCATCAGAAGTGGAGAGTGGTATGTTGAAGGACTTGAAGAATCCATTATAGGCGAAGAAGAAGGCAGGTCCTTTTCTAGCAGGTGGTGTGGTGTATCTCTGAACATCAAAATTACACCACACTTCTACCTGACCCGTTGAGTTGTTGTAGACCCTCTTGTTCGGTATGTTGTATCCTAGAAAGATACCTTCATCAGCCTTCTCACTGAATTTTCCCTCTTGAGTCTTCTTCAGTAGGGTGCACGAAGCCCCAAACGGCTCGAGATATTCTAGATTTGGTTTACGTCGTTGTAGTAACTCGTAGCACGTCTTTCCATGGCGTTTAACTACCAGAACTCTATTTAGCGTGTAACACGCATTTGCAACTGCTTCATTCCAGAATTGGATAAGCAGTTTTGAGTCTGCTAGCATCGTCTGTGTTGTCTCTATCAAGCTGTGATTCTTCCTTTCAGCAACACCGTTCATATGAGGAGTGTAGGCGAAGGTGAACTGATGCACAATTCCCTTTTCCTTGCAGTAAGCCTCCATCCATTGATTCTTGAACTCGGTTTTGTTGTCTGAGCGCACTTGATGTACCTTCAACTTGAATAGGGACTCCAGGGTAGTTACTAATTCCTTGAATGACTCAAATGTCTCTGATTTGGATTTCAGAAACATCACCCAAGTGAATCTCAAGTAGTCATTAGTAACTACATAGTAGTATAAGTTGCTTGTGATGCTTCTTGTACTGACTGGACCAAACAGATCCATGTGAAGAAGTTCAAGAGGAAGTTTGATAGAGTGAACTTTCTTTTTCTTATGAGACTTCTTCGTTTGTTTGCCCTTCTTGCACACAACACAGAAATCCAGAAGTTTGAAGTTTTTGACGTTAACTCCTCTCACTAGATCATTCTGGATCAAGTGATTCATCTTCCTTGGATTAATGTGTCCCATTCTCCTATGCCAGAAGATGGATTCCTTCTCAGTAGCTTTTGACAAGAAGCACTAAACTTCATGATTCGTAGTGGAGGCCTTTGATAGATCCAAGACATAAAGGTCCTTATATCTTAAGGCAGACATTAATACTTAATCCTCCAGGATGACGTAGTCTTTTTTCGGGACATAGCACTTCTTGTTGTCAAACACTACCTTAAAGTCTTTATCACAAATTTGAGAAACAGAAAGCAAGTTATTCTGAAGTTGTTGAACGTAGTTTACCTTGTCAAACTTCACTTTCTGATTACCTACTTCCCCTTGAGCTGTGATGTACCCACCTTTGTTTCCAGCAAACGAAACGTGACCTCCTTTTATTTGTTTGACGTTTGATAAGAGATCCTTGTTCCCTGTCATGTGTCTGGATGCTCCGCTGTCTATAATCCACGTGTTAGTTTCAGCACTATATCGAACACCCTACACATTTAGTTTGAAAACATTAGTTCAGATTAGGGACCCAAGCCTTCACCGGCTTGGGTTTCCCAGAGGCATCACACATCATAAACGTTACCCATTGACCGTTCGAGGGTAAGGGAAGCTCAGATGTCTTCTTGTTCACATTATCAAACAATGAGGTTGATTTCTCCTTCCATAAGCCAGCTTTGTGTAAGGCCTGTTTATGATAAACAGACGACTGGCTAATGTGTTGAACTTTAGCTTCACTATCTCTTTTAGGTGGCGTCACTGAGTTCCTCTTAAAAGAGCTAGGTTTTTGTTCTGGGAGTTCAACTTTCGTCCTCGATGTCTGATAGTAAGGACAATGAGACGCGATGTGTCCATACTCTCCACAACTGTAGCAAGCTCTGCTTTGGACTTTACGATTTAACTACTTCAGGTGAAGGACCAGACGAGCTTGATACAAAATCTGTCTGAAGAGGTGCTCCAGATGTTTTGGCTTAAGGAGTCGTGTTATACAGCACTGGATTTTGATCATAAGAAGCCTTTTGAGCTCTGTACTTCATCCTCAGTTCTTCTTCTCTTAGTTTTAGAATGAAGTCATTGATATCTAACTTCGTTAGCATACCATTCTGTCTGAGATTGGAGACAAATGAAACCCATTTCTCCGACAACCCGTCAGCAAAGTTGGACACTTTGTCCTCCATTGACGTCGATACTCCATGAGTGTGCATCTCACTCATCAAGTGGTAGAACCTGTCGATAACATCATCTAGGCTTTCTTTTCCTATTAAGGAGAAGTTGTCAAACTCCTTCTTTAAAGCCTTAGCCTTTATGGCCTTCAATGATGCATTTCTATCATACCTTTTCTCCAATGCATCCCATAGTTTCTTTGCTTGTGTATATTCCGAGAATTGATGGAAAATATCCTTCAGAATAGACTTTGTAAGCAAAGCATAAACTTTCTTGTCGGCATTGTATTTCAACTTTTGTCCATCAGTCATGCCACCAAGTGTTAGTTTGACACCATCAGCTCCTATAGGCATGTTGCACCCCGTCTCAATAGACTCCCACCGATTAGGATCTACTCCATTTAAATAGATCTCGAAACATTGCTTCCATTGTGGGTACTCGTCTAATGTGATTAGCTTTAGGGGCTTGTTGTGATTCCCCACTTCATTCTCCAGTAGTAGTAAGTTTTGTATAAGTGAGTGTCTCCCTGCTATGAATGCTGAGTATTGGTCTTCCATTGCGATTAACTTTAACTTTAAACCAAACTTTTGTATTAGTGCGAATGAAGATGTGCGATTGGGCTATTCGGGCGATTGAACTATGCGGATGGTTCAATCGTGCGACTGAACTAATGCGGATGACTCAGTCGGTCGAATGAACTAATGCAGATGAACAATGTGAATAGTCTTCTCAGTAGGACGAATGGAAGTGCGACTGAGTCTAATCGTGCGTATGGGAAATGTGTATGAGCTCAGTCGTGCGATTGAGTCAATCGTGCGACTGAACCTACTGGTTTTCGTAAATTCGTAGGTTTAAGGTGTTTGAACGCAAAAACACGAATTTCTTGCTAACCCTAATTGCCATATGTCGGAAAAGACTTAACTTTACAATCAGGAGACGTCTAAAACCCGATTTGACACAAAAGATTGCGTTTTTTAGAGTAAAAACACAATTTTTATATCAAAACGATTAAATCACAGGTAAATCTAGATCCAAGGCTCTGATACCACTTGTTAGGGATCGTGTACTGGACAAATACTAACAGATTTACGAGTATACCGAATCAAATAGTGCGGAATCTTATTTGATTGGCGATCCAATCAGTGAGAACGCACATAGAATCAATTAAAGATTGAATCTAAACGTTATGAATGATTACCACGTAGAATCAATTAAAGATTGAATCTAAACGTTAGAGGTCTCTGGACGGCTAGGGTACGTCTGGGCATTGAAATATTCAAAGTGTCTAGTTTTTCCACGATTTAAGTGGTATTTATAGGTTAAGGTTTCTCAATCGTGCGACTGGACCATTTGCATGGTCCAGTCGTGCAATTGAGTCATACGGTTGATCCATTCTCACGATTGAGTGTTCAGTCGTGTGACTGAGTCAATCTCATGTTTCAATCATGCGACTGATCCAATCTCCTGGTTCATTCGTACGACTGGTTCATTAGCATGAAGTTGTTCATGCGTGTGGTCCATTAGCATGGGCCAATCGCATGAGAACTTCACATGATTAAATTTGAATATGTTTCATAATCATTAATTGATTTAGATATTATTCAAACAACCACAACCTATATAGTTAAATTAATAAGCGTTATTACATACCAACCAATGAAATGTTCAACATTATACAAGCACAACCACATATTGTATTTCATTAGGTACCGTACAATTACATAAGTGTAAGATAATACAAACATATTACATTAAGTTCAGAAACTAGGGACACATGTATCTATAATTTCCCTAGAACCCAACCAACAACAATTTGGGTTTGGCAAAACTAAGGCCAAATGTTACAATTGTAACCAACATGGTCATTTTGCAAGGGATGCAAGGCTCCCAAATCAAATCTGGGAACCCCACAGGCCTCCACACATTCCTCTACATCAAAGCCTACTAGAAAGTAAACAGAGACAGCTACAATGGCTCAAGAAGTTGACTGGAGCTTTATAGTATAGGATGTGACTCCTGCTCAAGCAGCCATGGCAGGAACAGATGACAATAAGGTATATGAACATCTCTGTACTCCTGCATGTATTGCTACGGTTAAATTGTATTAGGGCTACAATATGGAGCTTAAATATGATATTGAGTCTCTAAATGTTTTAAAATCTGATTTTAAAAGGGTTGAATCTGACTATCAAAAGAAAATTGAAGAGTTAGAGAAAACTGTGTCCTTGTTAAAACATGAACATACAAACTATAAGACTCAAATAAAGGATTTGATATCCAAATTGTCTAAGGCTCAAGCCCAGCTTGTCACTGCTGTGGCTCAAGCCAGGAAGTATGCTATTTTTGAGCAAAACTTCCAAGCTATTATTGCATCATCCTCCCACTCCAAAATTTGTTATCAAAACAAAGGAAGGTTGGGGACCAATGAAATTGCTCCATCACATTCTTATGAGTCCATAAGACAACCTAGATGTAGTACTGAAGAGCAAGAGGTCCCATCTGCTGGCCCATCTTCACTTGAGTTGAAGAATGATGCAATAATAGAGGCCACCATAGGGAAGGAACATGTAAATCAACCCACTTCTCCCAGTGATGATCAAATCCTAACCACCAAAGCTAGAAGAAGCAGAGCTAAAGCAGCAAGAAGAACTGCCAAGAAAGTGGCTGAGTCTAAGCTGATAATTGATCCAAAATAAAAGGGTGTATTTATCTCAGCTAGATTCCAGGTGCTAGGTAACTCTGATTCAGGAAAAGGGTGTAGTACCAACACTCCTGTCCTACCAAAGGATCATAAGTTAAATGGAAAGGTTGCTGATGAAGAGAAAAAGAACAAGAAACATCAATCCTCAGGTTCCTAGAAGACTAACATTGCATGCATAATGTGTGGTCTGCAAAACCATATGGCCAAAGATTGTTATTACAATCCTGCTAGCACACATTATGCAAATAATGTTATAAGGGAAGGAGTCTGGGAAGGTTTCTCATTTGGACTCTATCAAATGGTCTAAGTGATGAAAAAAGGAAAGCTGGTTTCCAAAGCAAGGTTACTTTCGGAAGAAAATCCTTCTTCCAAAGGAAAAATGGCTTCGAAAGCTAAAGCTATCAAGAATCATAAGAAAAAAAGAGTTCCCTTGAAACCATCCCAGAAGAAGACTACTTCGGAAGAAAATGTGGTGAAGGAATCTTCCAAAAAGAAAGAAGCTTCGCAAGAATGCCATGTTGCAATAGCGTCAACAAGCTCATCCTCCATGATCAACCAAAAGATGGATTGGAGGATCAAGAAAGATGTTGCAGCCCAAACCTCTTCTTCAAAGGCATCCATTGAACCCATATGCTTAACCTTTGGTTCAATTATGTCACAATCATTGGAAGAACCCAAGACCAACAAGGCTTGGGTTTCCAATTAAAACTAATCATCTAATCTTATGTGCAAGGACATCCATATGACAAGAATAACAACATTTGGATTGTGGATAGTTGATGCTATAAGCACATGACAGGGAACAGATCTTTCCTTCAACAATTTCAACATTATGGTGAAGGTCCTGTCCAGTTTGGAGGTGAGGCCGGAGGATATGTTTCTGGTAGAGGAAGTATCTCCAACAGAAAGTTAAAAGTTGACAAAGTTCACTTTGTCAAATAGCTTGAACGCAATCTATTAAGTTTTTCTCAGTTTTGTGATCAAAAGCATCAAATGCTTTTCACAGAACATGAGTGCATTATCCTCAAACCTGGGATGACAATTCCTTCAGAATTGGTGCTTCTTAGATCTCCCAGGAAAGGGGATATGTACAAGCTTGATATGAACAATGCTTCCCCAATGGGTGAACTATCATGCTTTCTTTCCAAAACTGATAGTGATGAGTCAATACTTTGGCATAAATGATGTGTCATGTAATTTTAAGACAATGAATAAATTGGCTAAAAATAACTTGGTACATGGTTTGCCTAAAAAGGAATTTTTCTACAAAGATAACTGTGTTGCATGCCTAAAAGGGAAGCAACACAGGACATCTCATATATCCAAAAGTGTTAACTCCATCACCACTCCATTACACTTATTGCACATGGATCTATTTGGTCCCACAAGTATAATGAGCATTGGAAGGAAATCATACTGCCTTGTGATTGTTGATGATTTTACAAGATTTACATGGGTGTTCATTTTAAGATCTAAAGATGAAACCGCTGAAATGTTAAAATCTTTTCTTCTTAAAATAGAAAATCAAATTGATCACAAAGTTAAAATAATTAGAAGTGATCAATGGACTGAGTTTAAGAATCTCGTTCTTGACTCATTCTGTAACTCAAAAGGGATTGCCAGACAATATAGTGCTCCTAAAACTCCTCAACCAAATGGTGTTGATGAGAGGAGGAACATGACACTTATTGAGGCTGCTCAAACTATGTTAGTTGATTCTAAACTACCTCTAACGTTCTGGGCAGAGGCAGTCAACACTGCATGCTATGTGCAGAACAAGGTTCTTGTAGTTAAGCCATATAGAAAAACCCCTTATGAGCTATGGAACAAGAGGCCACTGTTCATTGGCTTTCTAAGGTCCTTTGGCTGCAAGTGTACCATACTTAACACAAATGACAATTTGGCAAAATTTGCTGAAAAGTCAGATGATGCTATCTTTGTTGGATACTCCTCTTGTTCTAAAGCTTATAAAGTTTACAACATCAAGAATCAATAGTTTGAGGAATCATCCAATATTGTTGTCAATGAGCACACTCCTTGTGTTAGGGGGAATGGCCCTGATCATATTTTTGACTTAGAATTGTTTCTAAACTATTCTAAACCATCTTGTGAGAATGTTTCGGCTGGAACAGGTGCTCAAAGTGATTCTGATGCTGATCAACTATTTGAGCTACCCAGACCTCTTCCAAGTTTTCTAAGAGCTCCAAAAAATCAAGCTCCCACTATTGGCAGATCTGATAATATAACCATCTCAAGGGATAGTGGAGCTTCAACCAGTGATTCACTTGTTGACCCTCAAACTTCGTCAGGTGACACTGCATAACACTAAGCTGATAGAAGTAGCATCTTGAAGGAACAGGCAACTGTTAATGTTGCTTCACAGCCTACAAATGATGATGTTTCTCATTCATTCAATCAGTCCTCATTGAATAAGTTTGAAACAGCAGCTGGACTTAGCTCCTAAGCAAAATATGTCTAATCTGGATTGATCTTTGCACCTGGAAGTGATTCCTCGACTAAGAATTCACAACACTCATCCAACTGAGAACATTATAGGGGATGTCTCTGAAGGTGTGAGAACAAGAGGACAGACTCATCATGGGAATGTCTGCTTGTATTCATGCTTCTTGTCCCAGATGGAACCTAAGAAGGTAGAAGATGCCTTGAAAGATAGTAGCTCGGTTGAATCGATGCAAGAGGAGCTGCTTCAATTGAAGAGAGAAAAGGTTTGGAACCTATGTCCGCTACCATCTGGTCAAGTACCTGTAGGCACAAAATGGGTTTTCAGAAAAAAAAGAGATGACACCCAAGAGGAAGGAATTGATTATACTAATGTCTTTGAACCTGTTGCAAGACTTGAGGCAGTTAGGATCTTCCTTGCTTATGCTGCATCCAAAAATTTCACTGTCTATCAACTTCATGTCAAGTGTGCCTTTCTATATGGGGATATAGATAAGGAAGTCTATGTGTGCCAGCCTCTAGGATTTGAAGACCCACAACATCGCAACTATGTTTGCAAATTGGATAAAGCTCTATATGGGCTGCACCAAGCACCTAGGTTGTGGTATGAGACTTTGTCTCAGTTTCTTCTGAAGAATGGTTACACTAGAGGTACCATTGATAAGACTATTTTCATAAGGAAGTCTAGAAAGGACATCTTGCTTGTTCAAGTCTATGTTGATGACATCATATTTGGTTCTTCAAATGACCAAATATTTAAAGACTTTGAATGCATCATGAAGAAAAAGTTTAAGATGAGTTCCATGGGAAATATGGACTTTTTCTTTAGAATTCAAGTGAAGCAATTGAAGGAAGGTTTTTTCATCAATCAATCCAAGTATGTTAATGACATCTTAGAAAGATTTGAGATGAAAGACTGTAAGCCAGCCAAGACACCCATACCCAGAAACCATAATCTTTGTCCTGACTTTGAGGGGTAGGATACTGATCAACATCAGTATAGGGAAATTATTGGTTCTATGATGTATCTCACAGCAAGTAGACCTGATATCATGTTTGCAACTTGCATTTGTGCAAGATATCAGGTTGCTCCAAAGGTGTCTCACCTAGCTGCTGCCAAGAGAATCCTCAGATACCTCAAAGGAGCACCCAAATTAGGTCTCTAGTATCCAAGGAACAACAATTTTAATATCTATGGATACTCTGACAGTGACTATGGTGGCTGCAACATTGACAAGAAATCAACATCAGGTGGATGTCAATTTCTTGGTGGAAGGATCATCTCATGGCAATGCAAGAAACAATCCTGTGTCTCTACATCAATTGCTGAAGCTGAATACATTGTTGCTGCAAGTTGCTGTGCTCAGCTGCTATGGATTTAGAACCAGATGTTAGACTATGGATTCAACTTTATGAGCACTCCTATCCACATTGATAATAACAGTGCTATCTCCCTCACTGAAAATCCTATGAAGCACTCCAAAACAAAGCATATTGATATCAGGTATCATTTCATCAGAGACATTCATAAAAAAATCTAATTAAGCTAATCAAAGTTTATTCAAATTAACACTATGCTGACTTATTCACCAAAGCTTTTGATGAACAGAGATTTAAATATCTCATTACAACTATTAGGATGATAAACTTTGATTAGTCTATCTCTTTTGAAAAC
>CM046452.1:74615375-74647875 GCA_025506515.1 Flaveria trinervia
TCTTTAAAAGAATAACCGGATGTTACAAAGGTCGCACAGATACGAAGGAATTGTGAGATGTGAGTATTAGGATCTTCGTCTTGCAATCCAGGGAACTGAACAGAGTTTTCTATGAGTTGGATAATACTAGACTTAATCTCGAACTTGTTGGCCGCTATTGCTGGTTGGACAACACTAGACTCGTTACCATCAATTGACGACGTGGCATAGTGTGTAATCTTCATTTCCTCGTGTTGGTTAGCCATGTCTTCTTCAGATGGTGTACCTTCCAAAATGTCTTCTTCAATGATTGGTTTGCTTGTTGTGGTCTTTCACACAATCTTTGACGAAAAAGTCGTTGGGGTTCCAAAAGAGGCGAAACAAGTTTAGAACTAGACGAATCGGACATACACTAACTTAAGAAAACATAAACTAACTAAGGCTTAAAATGAATAAGTAAAATGTACTAAACTAACTAAGGCAAACCATCTAACAAAACTAAAATAAAGTTTGAACAATAATATATTAACAGCATCAACTCATGTTAGTGATATAGTAATTACTCACCAATAATTTTAGGATTTTGAAAATATTATGAGAAATATATTCCACCCTATGATTATTTATGATAGACTTATCTTATTGTTCATCATAGATAATAAGAAATTACAAGGAGATATTAAATAGTAATTACATAATTTAAGAGTGGAATTGACGATCTTACTAGGGACAATGACTATGCGTGTTGGTAGGATTTGGAGTATGTGCATCAACACTTAATGTTGAATGTGCTATGGGCATAATAATAGATTGTGCATTACTACATAAACTACATATCTACCTTCGAATAATATGAGTAAGTACATAAGAAAAGAAATATACATATGTTCATGATGCAATGCAGATAGTATATATTTTGATATAGATTTTTCACACATATTCAGTTTTAATTGGTTATTACAAATACTAAACCACACACATAAAAGTCAAGTGTACCTGTCGTGTGGTAATATAGTCTTGGTAAGAACCGAGTATCAATCCGTGGACACACCTAGCCTACTCATCGAACTGAGTATCAATTCAGGCGCATGAGGTTTTGGGCGCATGGGACACTTAGGCATTTATTTTCAGTTGGGCGCACAGGCCACTATTTAGGCGCATGAGCAGTCTAATTCACACTTAACTTCATAATTCATTCCCTAAAACATCACCTACCATGTTCTAAGCTTAAATCATACATCCTAAGCCTTAGAAACACAACCATAACATCATCAAACACATGCATAGCCCAAAATCAAACCCCACCCATAAACACACACATACACACATACGGGTATAAAACCCAACTTTTATAAAAACATACACACATGCATTTCCAGCCCCAAAGTAGTTTAAAACAAGTAAAAAAGGGATCCTAGAACTCACCTTGTAGCCTCTTAGGTATGACTTCTTCCAAACCCGTTTGCAATGGAGTTCAGCCGCCTAGAAACCCACCAAAACACACAAACACACATGAGCATATAACCGAGTTTAAGGCCAGTTAAGAACATCACAAAATCGAGAATTCTTACCTTGAATTTGATCTTCTGCTCTTGTTCTTCAAAAACCCAAAAACTTCAACTCTTCTTCACTTTCTCTTTCTAAAATATCCGAATGAAAAGGTGTAGTCGGACAACATGAGTGTCCATCACCTTTTACACCCACTGTTAAACCTTTTTGTCATTTTGACACTTTTACCCTTCAACTTAGGTAAAATGGTGTTTCTTTCTTTTTCTTCACTTTATTCTTTCTTTAATAATCTTTAAAAGAATGACCGGATGTTACAAAGGTCGCACAGATACGAAGGAATTGTGAGATGTGAGTATTAGGATCTTCGTCTTGCAATCCATAGAACTGAACAGAGTATTTCTATGAGTTGGATAATACTAGATTTAATCTCGAAATTGTTGGCCGCTATTACTGGTTGGACAACACTAGACTCGTTACCATCAATTGACGACATGGCATAGTGTGTAATCTTCATTTCCTCGTGTTGTTTAGCCATGTCTTCTTCAGATGGTGTACCTTCCAAAATGTCTTCTTCAGTGATTGGTTTGCTTATTGTGGTCTTTCACACAATCTTTGACGGAAAAGTCGTTGGGGTTCCAAAAGAGGCGAAACAAGTTCAGAACTAGACGAATCAGACATACACTAACTTAAGAAAGCATAAACTAACTAAGGCTTAAAATGAATAAGTAAAATGTAACTAAACTAACTAAGCCAAATTATCTAACAAAACTAAAATAAAGTTTGAACAATAATATATTAACAGCATCAACTCATGTTAGTGATATAGTAATTACTCACCAATAATTTTAGGATTTTGAAAATATTATGAGAAATATATTCCACCCTATGATTATTTATGATAGACTTATCTTATTGTTCATCATAGATAATAAGAAATTACAAGGAGATATTAAATAGTAGTTACATAATTTAAGAGTGAAATTGATGATCTTACTAGGGAAAATGACTATGCGTGTTGGTAGGATTTGGAGTATGTGCATCAACGCTTAATGTTGAATGTGCTATGGGCATAATAATAGATTGTGCATTACTACATAAAATACATATCTACCTCCGAATAATATGAGTAAGTACATAAGAAAAGAAATATACATATGTTCATGATGCAATGCGGATAGTATATGTTTTGATACAGATTTTTCACACATATTCAGTTTTAATTGGTTATTACAAATACTAAACCAAACATATAAAAGTCAAGTGTACCTGTCGTGTGGTAATATAGTCTTGGTAAGAACCGAGTATCAATCCGTGGACACACCTAGCCTACTCATCGAACTGAGTATCAATTCGGGCGCATGAGGTTTTGGGCGCATGGGACACTTAGGCAGTTATTTTCAGTTGGGCGCACAGGCCACTATTTAGGCGCATGAGCAGTCTAATTCACACTTAACTTCATAATTCAGTCCCTAAAACATCACCTACCATGTTCTAAGCTTAATCATACATCCTAAGCTTTAGAAACACAACCATAACATCATCAACACATGCGTAGCCAAAATCAAACCCCACCCATAAACACACACATACACACATACGGGTATAAAACCCAACTTTTATAAAAACATACACACATGCATTTCCAGCCCCAAAATAGTTTAAAACAAGTAAAAAGAGGATCCTAGAACTCACCTTTGTAGCCTCTTAGGTATGACTTCTTCCATACCCGTTTGCAGTGGAGTTCAGCCGCCTAGAAACCCACCAAAACACACATGACCGAACACACAAACACACATGAGCATATAACCGAGTTTAAGGCCAGTTAAGAACATCACAAAATCGAGAATTCTTACCTTGAATTTGATCTTCTGCTCTTGTTCTTCAAAAACCCAAAAACTTCAACTCTTCTTCAATTTCTCTTTCTAAAATATCCGAATGAAAAGGTGTAGCCGGACAACATGAGCGTCCATCACCTTTTACACCCACTATTAAACCTTTTTGTCATTTTGACACTTTTTACCCCTCAACTTGGGTAAAATGGTGTTTCTTTCTTTTTCTTCACTTTATTCTTTCTTTAATAATCTTTAAAAGAATAACCGGATGTTACAAAGGTCGCACAGATACGAAGGAATTGTGAGATATGAGTATTAGGATCTTCGTCTTGCAATCCATGGAACTGAACAAAGTTTTCTATGAGTTGGATAATACTAGACTTAATCTCGAAATTGTTGGCCGCTATTGCTGGTTGGACAACACTAGACTCGTTACCATCAACTGACGACGTGGCATAGTGTGTAATCTTCATTTCCTCGTGTTGTTTAGCCATGTCTTCTTCAGATGGTGTACCTTCCAAAATGTCTTCTTCAGTGATTGGTTTGCTTGTTGTGGTCTTTCACACAATCTTTGACGGAAAAGTCGTTGGGGTTCCAAGAGAGGCAAAACAAGTTCAGAACTAGACGAATCGGACATACACTAACTTAAGAAAGCATAAACTAACTAAGGCTTAAAATGAATAAGGAAAATGTAACTAAACTAACTAAGGCAAACTATCTAACAAAACTAAAATAAAGTTTGAACAATAATATATTGACAGCATCAACTCATGTTAGTGATATAGTAATTACTCACTAATAATTTTAGGATTTTGAAAATATTATAAGAAATATATTCCACCCTATGATTATTTATGATAGACTTATCTTATTGTTCATCATAGATAATAAGAAATTACAAGGAGATATTAAATGGTAATTACATAATTTAAGAGTGGAATTGACGATCTTACTAGGAAAAATGACTATGCGTGTTGGTAGGATTTGGAGTATGTGCATCAACGCTTAATGTTGCATGTGCTATAGGCATAATAATAGATTATAACCGTGATGAATTGGTGGTGTGATTTAAAGACATTGATTAATGTAATTATGTTAATGTTTATAAAGATGAGCTAGCGCGATTTCTCGTCTATCCTGTTCCGTAGTGACTAGGATCACGTTAGGTTGAGTTTTACTACTTAGATCAAAGCCCTAGTAATGTAGGTAAATCTTTTGTGACCTATTTGACATATGATTTCCGAAAACATAACCTAATGTTAAAAAGAGAGTTGGTCATGTTACTTCCTAACGTACCATTAGTTTTAAAAAACCGTAACAATTACTGAAGATTTCTCAAACTAATAAAAGGGAATCCGTAAATGATCAGGAAGTTAAAATGATATCATTTACAATAACCATTTCTTGTTCATTAGCCATGGATTTATTATGAAGACTGGTTTCACGAATGAAAGTTGATTATATGTTTTTCAATCGTGTATGACAATCACAATCACAAACCATAAATTTATAACTTTCCGTTCAAATGTATATGCTAACCATCAATAATTTTCCCAAGACCACCATAACATTAACATAATATTTATCACACCATTAGTTCATCACAAATTACATAAGTTTCTTCCGATTAGGATGATAAAAAGAGTCTAGCTCATAATGAGCATGAACATAACAACAAAGAAGATAGATATGAAATCATCGATGAAATGGAACAATCAAACCGATAATCCACAATGGATGACGTTTAGATGATCATGATCTTCTTCCAAGTGTTGTATGCACCTCTCGAGCCTTCAAATGATATTGAAGACTTGATTCTCAAGAGAATTCTGTAGAGTAACTCTCCCACCAAAGCTTGCCATAATGGCGAACTTAGGCTTCTATTTATAGGCTTTCTGGAGTGTTTAAGCATGGACCCGTGCCTAGAAGGGATGGCCCCTTGCTAGTACAATGCCTATGAAAGTTGGTCGGCTCGTACGTGCAGGTTGTGTCGGGCACGTCCCCGTGCTCAATAGGGCACGGCCTCGTGTTGAAGGTGGGGCACGGCCCCGTGCTTGCTTTTAGGGGACAGTACTTTTTGTCCTGTTAGATGTCCAAAAACAAAGGTGTGTTAATTTAGCATGGGGGTGTGTTTCTGGCAAGGCATGGGGGTACACAAAACTGTACTTCATCTTTTACCTGAATATACACAAAACTTTCCTTTCTCAAGGATCGTTCGGCTTGAAGCCTAATAGCACCCAATCGGATTAGTTCTGTGTGTTCGTATTAAGATTTAGTTTGATTTTTTTGGATTTTCCATTATGGGACCAATTTCCACAGTTCGGGCATCTTTCATATCTGTTTGCCCGTCTCTTTATAGCACTTTTTGAAATCCCACAAAATGTGGAACTAGTTCCTTTTTTCACTATTTCTTTCGTGCTTCGAACGTGAGATTGAAAATTTGTTCACGGATTTCCAGGGGAAGTCCCGGTTTTGCGTGGTGAAGGCAACAAAGTAAATTAAAATCAAAAGAATGCATTCCAGTTCTTTAAGGTCTGCGAGTAAAAGACCAATTTTTTTAAACCAAAAATATGTCTTTAATGGAAACATGTTTTGTTGAAGGCTTTTTGGTTAAGTGACTTGGTGGTTCGGGTGATTGAAAGATAAAAACGTTTAAGCTCAATGGGGCTAACTAGGGTTGATGTTCGGGTAAGGGAAAATTAAAGAAAATGGTTGGGGCTTGAATGGTTAAGGTTTCCTAGTGCCTAACTCATTTTTATACAACAAATACTAATTAAGGTCTTGAAATGTATACCCAAAGCAAGTTCTAATCACATGTATCATATGGCACCCTCAATTAAAACCAAAATAAAAGTAGAATTGCAATTTGCAAAAGCTGTTTAAGGCTCAAAAATAAACTCACATATGGATGAAATTAAGTAAAAGTGTTTCATTTTACATGATTAAATATTTTTACTAGATTATTGCTTTTAAGGATATCACAAAAAACATTTTCAATTTTATTTGGACGTCATTAATTTACTTATTTATTTTTCAAAAACGTATATTTATAATTTGGTTTATCAAAAATTGTATTAAATTTTTGGGTTCTTATCACAAAAATTATTTGTTAAGTGATCTTTTCCTAAAAAAATTTAAATTTGGACATGTTTAGCAAAGTCAAATGCATTACTCTCATCCCCACACTTAAAATTCACATTGTCCTCAATGTGATTAACATATTAAGACCGAGAAAGGGTAATTAAATAACTCCCCTAAAAATGATGAATTTGTCACTTGTGTTTGGTTGCCCTCGAGTTGAGAGAATCCTCGGGATTACCTGAAATATCACCAATTTATTGAAACCATTAAAATTCTAAACACACAAAATAAAAATAAAATGACATGAACTAAAAGATAGATTGGCACGAAACAACTATGCTCGGGCCCCGAAAGCGTGATACGGTTTCAAGGGCTTTGTGGCGGGATATCCCCCCACTCATGGTACATTCGGTTCCTGATGTACGTGACATCGTTACTCAGGTCATCGACTCGGGAATGAAGATTTTCGACTCGATTGAAGTCTCATTGGGCATATTCAAATGATCGCCTTGCATGGTCGCTGGTGGTTTGGATTTACTCATAAAGGTCTAACATGTTTGGGAACTCCCTTGTACGTGAACTTGAAGATCCGGCTCCGGCTCCTTCCGACTATATCGACATGTTAAGGTCCATGATTATTTCTTCGGGATCCGCTGGATCCCAGATTTGTCCCTTCTTATCCATAAACCTTGGCTATCCATTTGGTAAGCTCGTCACCATGTACATACTTGTGCAAATTCTCAAGTCTAATAGTCTTGACATCACTCCTTTAGTTCCTTTAGTGTTACAACCATAGCTCTCGTATAGGTTCAGAATCCAGCTTCCTCCAAACATAGGTGTTCGAGCACCTACAATCGCATTCCTCGCAAAAAGATTACAACATAAATACGCAATATTACATGTTAGCTGATTAACCATACTATATAAAATGAACAAGTCCCTCAAATTACATCTCCCTCGCTTTGACCACGAGCTGTTATGGAATGACTAAGTAACCGATGAATGTATCGCAACAGCGGGTCTCGTATCTAGCTGCTTTTTGTTTTACTCGAGTTGAACCCTCCGGTTCCAATCCGCTCCCAAAATGCTTTCCGCATTGCACCACTTTTCGCGTCTTTACTTTCCTCGTCTGGGAAGGTATGGTATGCTGGCATTCCAGATATTGCTTCCTCCTCCATTTCTTGTTCCATGTAGATACCGAGATAGACACCGAACAAGGCAATGGATGTTTTATGCCAATATCTAGCAAGTCTGAATAAAACTGCACTATCATCCTAAGGGTCAGAGTCTTTCATGCTAAATCTAAAAGATACTAAAAATTCAAGAGTTAGTTCATAAACGGAAGGTCTATTTTGTGAGAATAAACGCTTCCACTAAATACTCAATAAATTATCTATCTTTCTAGCTGTTCGACAGCCGCCAATGTTTCTTCATCTGCTTGTAAGTGGGATCTTTTGACTCTTTGTAGTAGTCTTTGAAGTCTATCACAACACCATCTCTCGTGGCTCCCTACAAATTGTAAGTAGGGATGATTCATGATCCTGAAATTTTAAAAATAAGTTAATCTATACAAAACAAAATTCTTGAATAGTTTCATGATATTAGTGAAAACCATGTGTTTTTCAAGACATAATGTCATAATGATTCAACTCATGTTCAAAAATAGGTGAAAATTTGTAATCCAAGGAAAAAATTAATGAACATGGGGGTGCGTTTTGTGAAACGTGCGGGTGCGGTTAACATGTTTACGCATGAAATCTTTACTTGAGCACGCGTGGTTTTGTTTGTAAACCTTTGATTAAGTATGGGTTTAACATTCTCTTGCTTTAAAAATCAAAGATTATACGTTTAACATTTTAATCACTTGTTAATAATTCAAGATGCTCAAAAATATATATAGTGTTTAACACCACTTGTGAATTCTTGTAACTTGAACATGATTAACAAAGATTTCATCACGAATTATGAAGATAGTCTTTTTAACAATAAAAGAAAACAAATTAATTAACTAACTAAACAAACTAATAACTAAAATTAACACTAATCTACTACAAGAAGAAACACGAACAAGTAGGTTTAAAGCATTCGTCATTCCATAATTTGTTTAAGCACAAGCCTTTACATATAATTGCTAGGATTTCAGTTGTTTAGAGACCTAATCACCTAACTACATGTAAATGACTATCATAATCATAGGAATTAGCATACTAACCTATTGATCAAATATTATTTGATCATGTACGATAGTAAAGAAAATATTTTAAGGAATGAAAGGTAATGTAATGTTTTATTATAAAATTAGAACTCACTCACTAACGCTGACTTTTTATGTATTTTCCAGTTGGTAGCTAAAGTTGATAAGAATGGCACGGGGCGGCTACTTGGCTCTTTTGGATGGCATTCTTTTGTTTAATTTTTTATGAAAATTTGTTTTTAATGTTTCTGCTGCAATATTTATTTCAAGTTAATGTAATTATATGTTTTATGAGCGATGATTGGCCAGCTATAAGTGTCTCGGGAACGGGGCCTTACAAGTTGGTATCAGAGCCAAAGTTTAAGTGAAATGGGTAAATTTTCAAAACAAACCTTAACTTAAACTGAAAATGGAACGGAAAGGGAAGGGATGCCAGTCCGAGTAGCTGCATGCCATCAGGTATTTTCTTAATGTTAACCGGTATTACGTGCACATGTTATGTGGTTATGTGATGCTTGTAGATTTAGATACTGATGCAGTCAGGATAGGAAATGCTTAGGGTATGAAGAGTAAAGTAAGTGGCTAATCACAATTGGCCACTGTAATAGGGACTTACTATACTTTGTAATAGGGACTTACTATACTTGACATAAACTAAGATGTTCCCTTGAATGACCGTGTTGGTGCTTGAATCTTTTAGTGTGTGTGTGTGTGTGTTAGAGGATGGCTGGTGGTAGATCATCTAAAACTTCACGTGGTGGAGGTCGTGGTGATAAACCACAGGCTACGAGAGGAAGGCCTAGAGCCGAAAAGGTGATTTATGAAGAACCCGAGACCCATCATTCGGAGGGCGGTAATGAAAATGCCAATATGAGAGCCTCAGTAAAAGAGGCTGTTGTTGAAGAAGTGCATCAAGTCATGCAGACGATATTACCGTCTGTAGTGACTAAAGTGATTAAGGCTGTACGAGAAGGAGAGAGAAAGGAGAGAAACAGGTCCTTGGGAGAACGGGAGCGACCAGAGCCTGAAACGGTTCTCTCCGATGCTGAAGAGGAGGAAGAAGAAGAGCCTGCGCCGGAGGCGGCGCGAGGCTGTAACTACGGGGCATTTCAAAGGTGCAAGCCACCTACTTTTGATGGTAATGGCACTGCTGCTGCTGCTCACCGATGGGTGAGAGGAATAGAAGTTGTTCTGAATATCAGCGAGTGCCGAGAAGACCAGAAGGTGAAATTTGTTGCCCACTCACTTATGGACTCGGATTTGTGCCAGTGAGACAATATCATCCAAGCCGAGGGTAGTCGGGCAATTGGAAGGATGAAATGGGCAGAGTTGAAGAAGTTGGTGATCAAGGAGTTCTGTCCTCATAGGGAAATGGATAAGGTCGAGAGGGAGTTCCCGCAGTTAGAGATGGGGACTATGACCCATCAACAATACACCACCAAGTTTAACAAAATGGCACGACTGGTGCCAGATCAGGTGACACCTCTGTCACGAAAGATCAAGAGGTATATTCAGGGTCTGCCGGCGGATGTCCGTAGGCATATGATCGTTGCCCGACCAAGCATGTTTAGGTCAGTAGTTGACTTGGCGGGGAGGTTGTATGATGAAAGAACTGTGGTGGTGTCTGAAGGCAGCAAGAAAGGTGGTGGTGACCGGAATTGGAATGGAAAAAGGTTTGGTCGGGGTGGTGCCCTGACGAGTTACAAGAAAGCACGGGTAGATGACCGTCGTATGGTCACACCTGGTGCGAGGTCGAAGAGATGTGGTAAATGTGGGAAGGAGCATTCGGGAGAATGCAAACGGGGGTCAAACATCTGCTTCAAGTGCGGGAAGCCTGGCCATGTGGCGAGGGAATGCAGGGTTGTAAGGTGTTACAACTGTGGAGAGAATGGTCATATGAGTAGAGACTGTAAGAAGCCAAGGGCTGAAGGATCAGGAGCGAAGAAGGCTGGAGAAGAAGGACAGAGGGCGAGTGCCATAGTGTTCACAATGATACAGGAGGAGGCTAGGACGGACCCTGATGTTGTGTCAGGTACGTATCTAGTAACCAAACTTTAGCCTTTGTGTCATTTGATTTTGGTGCTAGTAAAAGTTTTATTTCTGCTGCTTTCTGTGCTAAATTTCCTGTTAGTAGTAAGAGTATAGATACGCCCATTGACGTAGAAACTGCCATAGGTAAGTCTATCAGGATTTCTGAGATGATAGAAGGCTATGACATTGAATTAGAAGGTCCTAAGTTTCCTGTTAGACCCTTTATGATGACCTTAGGCGGGTTTGACGTAGTCCTAGGAATGAATTGGTTGGCGAACTACGAGGCGAATATCATATGTCACAGGAAGATGATCAGACTGACAGCGCCTGATGGGAGTTCGGTGACAGTTTATGGTGATCGGGTCACTACGATCCTGAAAGTGATTACGATGGCGGTGGTGGGAAAGTTCATGAGGCGTGGATGTAGTTCCTACTTGGCCTACGTAAAGGACATGGATATGCCAACACCACAACTGACCGATGTACCGGTGGTGTGTGACTTTCCAGACGTGTTTCCCGAAGACTTACCAGGAGTGCCACCTGACCGCGAGATTGAGTTCCAGATTGGCTTGATACCGGGTGCCCAACCTATTGCTAAGGCACCGTATCGGTTGGCTCCAACAGAGATTAAAGAACTGATGGAGCAACTGCAGGAGTTACTTGATAAGGGAATCATACGACCGAGTATCTCTCCTTAGGGTGCTTCGGTCTTATTTGTGAAGAAGAAAGACGGTAATATGACAATGTGTATAGACTACCGTGAGCTGAATAAGTTGACAGTGAAGAATTGGTACCCGTTACCAAGAATTGATGACCTGTTTGATCAGCTCCAAGGTGCCAGTTGGTTCTCGAGGATAGATCTTCGATCTGGCTACCATCAGCTGAAGGTTAAGGAGCAAGATATTCCTAAAACAACTTTTCACACGTGTTAGGGACACTACGAGTTTCATGTTATGTCTTTTGGTTTGACCAACGCGCCAGTTGCTTTTATGGACCTGATGAATCGAGTGTGTCGGCCGATGTTGGATAAATCAACGATTGTGTTTACCGATGATATCTTGATTTATTCCAAGAGTGAGGATGATCATGTCGGTCACATTCGAGAGGTGTTGGAGACGTTGAGAAGGGAGAGGTTGTATGCTAAATTCTCCAAGTGCGCATTCTGGTTGCACGAGGTTCCGTTTTTGGGTCATGTAGTGAATGCCGGTGGGATTATGGTGGACCCGGCAAAGGTGGAAGCGAAGATTTGGTGGTTTATTCCGATGCTTCCTACTCGAGGATGGGATGTGTGTTGATGCAGAGAGGAAAGGTGGAAGCCTATGCATCCCGAAATTTGAAAGTTCATGAGGTCAATTATCCCACTCCCGACTTGGAGCTAGCAGTTGTGGTCTTTGCGTTAAAGATATGGAGGCACTATCTATACGGGATGAAGTGCACCATATTCAGCCGAGATACATAGGGCATTTCTGAATTATTGCTCGAATAGGAGAGGTGGCCTATAGGTTGGAGTTAGCAGAAAAGTTAAGCCGAATTCATCCGACATTCCATGTATCTCATCTGAGAAAGTGTTTAACAGACGAGGATATGATTGTCCCACTAGAGGATATCAAGGTAGACGAATGGCTCAATTATGTGGAGCAACCAGTGGCGATCATTGATCGTAAAGAGAAGAGGTTAAGGAATAAAGTGGTTCCTCTTGTGCGTGTACAAGGGAAGCACAGAAAGGGATCTGAGTCTACGTGGGAGACTGAAGAAGAGATGAGACAACACTACCCATAATTGTTTGAGGAATAACAGGTTTCGGGGACGAAACCTATATAAGGGGGGTGGACTTGTAACATCCGGTTATTTTCAGAAGACTCAAACGAAGGAATTAAGTGAAGAAAAAAGAAAGAAAAGCTATTTAACCCAAGTTGAGGGGTTAAAAGTGTCAAAAGGACAAAAAGGTTTGAAAGTTGGTGTAAAGTGGGCATGGCCGCCCACTCTCTTCTTACAACATCCAAATCTTTGGACATTTTAAAGAGAGAAAGTGCAGAATTCAGATTTTGAAAAAGAACATGAAGAAGAGTCGAATTCATGGTAAGAATTCATGTGTTTATGATGTTCTTAAGTGGTTTTATCCTCGGTTGTATGCTTATGTATGTTTGTATGTGTTTGGGTGTGTGTTTTGGTGGGTTTCTAGGCGGTTGAACTTAATTGCAAATGGGTTTTAAAGAATCACACCTAAGAAGCTACAAAGGTGAGTTCTAGAACCCCTCTTTTACATGTTTTAACTGATTTTGGGGTTGGAAATGCATGTATGAACTTTTTACAAAAGTTGGGTTTCATACCCATATGTATGTATGTGTGTATGATGCGGGTGGGTTTGATTATGGGCTATGTTTATGTTTGATGATGTTATGGTTGTGTTTCTATGGCTTAGAATGTAAGATTTAAGCTTAGAACATGATAGATGTTGTTTAGAAACCGAATTATGAGGTTAAGTGTGACATGGGCTGCTCATGCACCCAAACAGTAGCTCATACGCCCAGCCATAAATAAATGCTTAAGTGTTCCTCATGTGGATGAAGTCTGCTGGAGGAAATGCGGATGAGTATGAGTCAATGCGGATGAGTATAAGTCAATGCGGATGAGTATAAGTCAATGCAGATGAGTACGAGTCAATGCGGAAAAGTATAAGTCAATACGGATGAGTATGAGTCAATGCGGATGAGTATAAGTCAATGCGGATGAGTATGAGTCAATACGGATGAGTATGAGTCAATGCAGATGACTATAAGTCATTGTGGATGAGTATGAGTCAATACGGATGAGTATGAGTCAATGCGGATGAGTAAAAGGAAATGTGGATGAGTAAAAGGAAATGCGGATGAGTAAAAGGAAATGCGGATGAGTAAGAGGAAATATGGATGAGTAAAAAGAAATGCGGATGAACAAAGAGGAAATGCGGATGAACAAAAAGAAATGCGGATGAACAATAAGAAATGCGGATGAACAATAAGAAATGCGTTGAAGACTTAGAATATTTTCTGATTTCCGGGGAAAAGTGCAGATGTAGGTTTGACTTGGGAGGTTCCTGGGGGTCCATGTAAGTTGACTTTTTGAAGTCAATGATGATGATGATGCATGATTGTATGATCTTTGCATGATGGTATGTGTGATGTATGTTATGTATGCATGTTGATATGTATGAAGATTTGCATGATCTTGTTTATGTTCCTGTTTATGTATGTTTATCTTCTCGTGGCTTTGCGTTGAATGTTAATGAAAGAAATGACTAAGTAATATGTAACGTAAATTGGAAGATAATAAAAAGGAACTTAATGAATGAATGCATGCATAAATGAATGAATGAAAGTATGAAAGGGTTGCAAGCAAATGAAAGGAGGTTCACAACTCATTGAGAGTTGTTAGCTCAACTGTGTGTGTATTTACAGCGTGTGATTTTGGCTAACTCATAAGGGTCCATACAAATAGTAAGAGTTCAGTCTTGGTGACTGCTCCAATACGTGTGATTTCCTAATTATTGTGTGTATATATATTTACAGCGTGCGATTTTGGCTGACCTAAAAGAGTTCACACAGACAGGGGGAGTAGTCCTCGTGACTACTCCATACGTGTGATATGTGCGATATGTGCGATATGGGGTCCTTGTCGCTTAACCCTAGATGACATGGCCTTATGCTTAAGAGGGGGGTTAAGCATATGATAGGACCTAGATAAAAGTGAAAAGATAATTAAAGTACGAAAACTGCAATAAGTACGAAATGTGCGAAACGTGCGAAATGTATGAAACGAACGATGATGAAGATAATAACTACTACCTTGATGTACGTATGATGTGTGATCACGTGCGATAGTAAAGAAAATGTTTTAACGAATGAAAGGTAATGTAATGTTTTATTATAAAACTAGAACTCACTCAGCAGCGCTGACTTTTTATGCATTTTCCAGTTGGCAGGTAAAGTTGATGAGTATGGCACGGGGCGGCTACTTGGCTCTTTTAGATGGCATTCTTTTGTTTAGTGTTTTTGCATCGTAATGCGAACAAATGAAATTGCGTAACGAATGTTGTATTATTTTGCAAAAGCATTTTTAATGAAAATGTTGTTTTTAATGTTTTCGCTGCAACGTTTATTTCAAGTTAATGTAATTTTATGTTTTATGAGCGATGATCGGCCAGCTGTAAGTGTCCCGGGAACGAGGCCTTATAGATTTAAAGATATTGATAATGTAATTATGTTAATGTTTATAAAGATAAGCTGGCACGATTTCTCGTCTATCCTGCTCCGTAGTGACTAGGATCACGTCAGGTTGAGTTTTACTGCTTAGATTAAAGCCCTAGTAATGTAGGTAAATCTTTTGTGACCTATTTGACATACGATTTCTGAAAATATAACTTAATGTTAAAAAGAGAGTTGATCGTGTTACTTCTAACATACCATTAGTTTTTAAAAACCATAACAATTATTGAAGATTTCTCAAACTAATAAAAGGGAATCCACAAATGATCCAAAAGTTAAAGTGATATGATTTCTAATAACCATTTCTAGTTCATTAGCCATGGATTTATTATGAAGACCGGTTTCGCGAATGAAAGTTGATTATATGTTTTTCAACCGTGTATGACAATCACAATCACAAACCATAAATTTATAACTTTCCGTTCAAATGTAGATGCTACCCATCAATAGTTTTCCCAAGAGCACCATAACATTAACATAATATTTATCACACCATTAGTTCATCACAAATTACATAAGTTTCATCCAATTAGGATGATAAAAAGAGTTTAGCTCATAATGAGCTTGAACATAACAATAAAAAAGATAGATATGAAATCATCGGTGAAATGGAACAATCAAACCGATAATCCACAATGGATGACGTTTAGACGATCCCGAGCTTCTTTCAAGTGTTGTATGCACCTCCCGAGCCTCCAAATGATCTTGAAGACTTGATTCCCGAGAGAATTTTGCAGAGTAACTCTCCCACCAAATCTTGCCGAAAATGGTGAACTTAGGCTTCTATTTATAGGCTTTCTGGAGTGTTTAAGCACGGCCCCATGCTAGTACAATGCTTACGAAAGTTGATCGGCTCATACGTGTAGGTTGTGTTGGGCACGACCCAGTGCTCAATGAGGCATGACCATGTGTTGAAGGTGGGGCACGGTCCCGTGCTTGATGGGCACGACCCTGTGCTTGCTTTTAGGGGACAATACTTTTTGTCCTATCAGATGTCCAAACACGAGGGTGTATTAATTTTGCACGGGGGTGTGTTTCTAGCGAGGCATGGGGGCGTGCTTAATGAGGCACGACCCTATGCTTGGACTCCAAAGCTCGGATTACTTCAATTTCTTGTTAAATATGCTTCTTTTGTCCATCTTGCCCTTTTAAACACCTGAAAACATAATTTAACATTTTTAAGTATATTTTCATCATTTTAAAAGAGATATTAAGAAATAATTGATGTGTTTTTATAGGATTTTTATGTATAATTTGGAGTACGTCAGTTCATAACCCATAGAATTGGAGTTATACATAACACCGATTTAACATTGGAATGTAACATGAAATAATATGTGTTTGAGTAAGTGACTTTACCATAGAAGGTCATTACAAACTTGATAACCAAAATACATAGTTAGCAACAAATAATAAAATCATCATAACCTAACAGGCTGTTCATGCAAAATAACAGGAGTAATGCATCCAACTTTACAAAAATAAAAGACATAAAATGAAGTTTCAATATAATGCTATAGAGAACATGAGTTTAAGAAAAGAAATTGAATGATCTTCGGTTAGAACGCTGCATGAAAACTTAAAATCACCTTGCCTTTGTTTGCTTTCTTACGTGTGACTATTGACTTTGAAGATGCATCTTTAAATGTGTTGAAAAAAGATACAACTAACATACACTTCTTGGATCATTACCTTGTGTACAATTTTACTAGAAATCGGATCATTGACCAAACCATGGCACTCGTTAGAATTGTTGAAAATAATAATAGGTTTTTTAGGATCCCCTCTTGATGACTTCCTTGAGGAATGTACCTTATCATCTAGCCTAACACTTTATTTTTATGAGCTGTTAAAAACACATCTAATACATTAGCAATGACATACATATTATGGGTTGAATTAAAATTACAAAAGCTACCTGTGCTCATGATTACGGACTAAACAAAAATCTTCAACTTAAAAAAACCCTTGGTAGTTTGATACAACTAAACAATGAAAAAAAAAGATCAGATTCATATTATTGCATATTATTATATGTACCAATACGAAGGACATTACACAAATATATTTATGATCATGGAATCTCAACAATTACACTACTACCTTTTAGTTTGATTTAATAAATAAGAAATTTATAGAAAAAACTAATACATATAATGATACATTTATGGCTTGCAATCTTCTCATAAATTAGTCATTAACCAATGCATACATGCATTCTTCATAAAGACGACAGGTAAGGTAAATAAAAAATAAACATGAACAGAAATTTTATTTTGTTTATGTTTGTTTATATACGTTCGTATGTGTTCATTTGTTGATGTCTATTCATTTATGTTTGTTTAAATATTTATAAAAAAATCAAATATATATTTGCATGTATGTTTTAATATTTTTGTTTATAGTTAATATGTTTTTAGTTATTAATGCATTAAAGTTGTTCATTTGTGTTTTTTGTTCATAAAATTTATATATGTTGTTTGTATCTGTGAACTGTATGTTTAGACTCGACTTGTTTTATGTTTTATTTGACCTGACCTGTTTTGACTCGGCATATCCTCCTTTAACAGAATTTCTGGATCTATTTTAGTCCCATTCAAAGTCATTTTCATTTAAGATTGCATCTAATTTGACTGAGAGAACGAATTTCAACAATTGAAGTGCAGGTATTAGATGGACAGACTTGTTTCGTTTTATTCAAACCCTAAAGATTAATTAGTGATGTAAGAGTAAAACTTTTAAAGATAAGGAGTCATAGTAAATCTTTAAATTCAAAAATTCTCTATAGGAAACCATAAAAAAATAAGTTGTTATTTTCATCCATAGGTTTTGATCTATTTTATCATTTTCATCCAAAAAGATTTGTTTTCTTTTTTGCCTCCTTAACTTTTAAGAAGTTGCTATTTTCATCTAGTGAAGTTCATTTAAGTGTTAAATAGATGGGTAATTATGTCTTTTGCAATGTCCATATTAAATAAACTTAAAAATTACAAAATATAAAAACATATGTCAGAAGCTTACAAACAGAAAAAAAATGGAGTTTGAAGAATCTGCCGCTGAAGCCCACCGATTCAGAAGAATTCGTCGGTGTAATTTCTCACACTTCACCGTCGTCCATTTTCGAACCTGAAATCAGCACCGACGAAACCAAAATTGAATTGTCTTCTCCGGCGATGGTTGTAACCGGATTTGAAATACCGCGAAACTGGATCTGAAATGGTGGTTGTTATCTGGTAGATCCGGTGTAGTGGTGAATCTTTAGTTGATGGTGGAGTTTGAGGGTTTGGTGTGGTGGGTGATGGTTGAACAAAGTTCGCCGGGCATTCAAATTAGGGGTGGTGGTGATGCATCGTTGTTGATGGGTGTGATGGTGGTGTCTAATAGGGTAGGCGGTGGATGGTAGTGGGTCGTCGTGGAGTAGCAGATGGTGGAGTGGTTATGGTGGATAACGATAGTGTGTGGTTAGAGATGTGGTGCTTTATGGTGGTCGGTTTTTGGTGAGTTGCAGGTTTAGATCGGGGAGTTTTGGGTTTATGATGCCGGTGATGTTGGAGACAGTAGGGTGGTGGGTGCGGTGGTCGAAGGCAAAGGATATTGGGAGTGCTCGCCGGATAGAAGTCTATGGTGGTCGCCGGAGAGTTAACGACGGAAGCAAGCAAGTGTCAGCGATGAGATGAATGGATGTTTTTATTTTTTATTTTTATTATTTTGTTATAATAATAGTACAAAAAAATATAATTACCCTTCTCCTTCAACACTCAAGTTAACTTAACTAACGACATTGTATTGATAAAATGATAAGTTTTTAGAAAAGTCAGGAAGCAAGAAGATAAAATTATTCTTTTTGGATGGAATTGGCAAAACACAATGAAAATAACAATTTACTTCCGTAAAAATTTACTTTGTGTTTTTGGATTTTTTTAAGGAGATGAGTAGAAAGAATAAAAATATATTGAAAAGTATATATATTTTAAGTTTGTTAACGAAGGAAGTGGAAGTAATTGAACTAAAGATTTGTTAAAAAAAATTTATCCAATTTTTTCTCCCAAATCGGAAGGAAACATTTTAATAATATTTTATTTGTCAGTTTACCCTGCCAACCTAATATAACTAAATGATTAATATACTATAATTAGTATTAAGCTTCTTGCGTTACAACGAATAACATAAAAATATTTTAAGTAGCACTAATGGCCGGCACACCATCGCTAGTGATTACCAAGATCAAAAAAACTTGAAATAAAAAAGAAATAAAAAATGAACTAATACCGAATGAAAAGTAGACGTAAAAGCTTTAACCACGCATACAAATCGTAAAACATATGAAATAATAAGTAAGTCGAACTAGGACCAGCGCATTACGATGAACTCGCTAAAGCAGAAAAAATCATAAAAATGTTGAACAACATACGCGCGTTATGACGTGTTAACTTGTAAAATTTAAACCGAAATGTAATATGAAAAAATTATAAAATATCAAAAGTGTGTGGAAAAAAATGGAAAGTAAAAAATATTAGCGGTAGATCGTAAAATTTGTAAAAGTATTGGCTTAAAATGAAAATGTTAAAAATTAAAAAAAGAAAAAAGGAAAAAAGGTACAACCCACTATAACACATAGTACAAGTCACAATGCATACAAAAGTTGCTAATTAGTATTATACTAGTGTTAAGCCTCTCTCGTTACGGTGGGAGGGCATAAAACCATGCCAAGTAGTACCAATTTAACACCATTAACATCGACAACCAACACCGGAAAAATATTAAAAAATAAATAAAAACGGGAAAATTAAAACCAAACGGAAAGTATAAGTAAAAACGTTTAACCCCGCACGTGAAATATAAAACATTAAAAATAATAACTAAGTTGATTTAAGACTCGCTGTTGTAAAGCGGCCATTAAATGGGAAAAGGTATGCGTAAAAACGTTGAACCAGACATGCATGTTGTGGCATGTTAACTCATAAAATTTAAACCAATACGTAAAATGAAAATTTTAAAAAAGATAAAAAGTATAGAAAACCAAAGTGGAAAGTGATAATATATAAGTGTTAAGTTGTAAAAGATGTAAAAATATTGGGTTAAAATTTAAAAGTAAGAAAATTATAAAAGAAAATAAAAAACAAAAGGGAGTACAACCCACTAATACTTATATATAACTCATAATACACAAATAAATTGATAATTAGTAATATATATAATAAATAAAGTCAAAGATAATTATGAGTACAACTATTTAATCTAAAAAAAATAAACATGATAATTAGTATAATATAAATAGTACAACTTTAATTCCTTTTGTTGATACATGTATGTCCCTAGATCGTGATATGTGATGTAATAGATCTTGTTTGGTATGATTAATGAACTGATAATTGATAGTCTGTTGGTTATAATGTTTAATAGTTCATAATGAGTCGTAAATGAATAGATTGGGTTTATGATTACTTGAATGATTACATATAATATTAATTAACTAAAACATTCAAACTTAACTTAATGAAGTTCCTATGCGAATGGCTCATGCGAATGAACCATCCACATGAAGAACGTCACACGATTGACTCAGTCGCACGACTGAACCAGGAGATTGGATCAGTCGTACGACTGTAACATAAGATTGGCTCAGTCGCACGACTGAACACTCAGTCGCACGACTGAACACTCAGTCGCACGAATGAACCAACCGCATGGTTCAATCGCACGACTGAACCAAACTAATGGTTCAGTCGCACGATTGAAGAGTGCCAACCTATAAATACAACTCAGTTCGTGAAAAACAAGGACATTCGATCAAGTATAATTCCAGACGAACCCTAGCCGTCCAGAAACCTTCCAAATCGTTCTCCAAGTTCATAGAATACATTAGATCGATTCCTTATCGATTTCTAACGTTAGTTTCAATCCTAGATTGATTCTTCGTGTGTTCTCACTGATTGGATCGCCAATCAAATAGGATTCCGCACTATTTGATCTGGTATACACGTGATCTCTAGGTATTTCAGTCGAATACCAGGTCCTAACAAGTGGTATCAGAGCTATTGGCTCTTGATTACGTGTTGATTCAATCAAGATTGCATAAAAGTTTGTGTTTTTACACTAAAAAAGCAATCTTTGGCATCAAAAGTGATCTTGGAAGTTCCCTGCTCATCGACGTTTGGTTTCTACGGACTCAGGCGATTAGAACTTGTGAAATTTCGAATTTTTACGGCTGAAACCCGTCAAACCTAGAAATTTTCGCAAAACAGCAGCTTCAATCGCACGACTGACTCATTCGTACGACTGGACTCCATTCGCATTGCTCATACGCACGATTGGACCTAGTCGCACCTTCATTCGGCCGATTGAACCATTCGTTCGCATAGCTCATACGCACCAGATTCATTCGCACGACTGAACCAATCGTCCAGTTCATTCGCACGATTGAACCAATCGCAGAGCTTATACGCACGATTAGCTCATACGCATCCTTCAGTCGCATCAGTGAAAGTTTGTTTGATTAGATTATAAGTTTATTCATCATGGAAGATCAGATGTCAGCCTTTACTGCTGGGAAGGACTCAAGGATACAGAATCTGTTGCTGCTTGAGAGTGAGGTGGGGAATCACAATAAACCACCAAAGCTCTTGACTTTAGATGAGTTTCCCCACTGGAAACAACGTTTTGAGATCTACCTTAATGGTGTAGATCCTAATCTGTGGGAAGCCATTGAGATAGGCTATAGTACACCGGTGGGTGCTGATGGGGTTAAACTAACATTAAGCGGGATGACAGACGCACAGAAAGTAAAGTACAATGCAGAGAAAAGAGTCTATGCATTGATCACTCAGTCTATCCCCAAAGACATATTCCACTAGTATTCCGAGAACAAGCAGTCCAAGAAACTGTGGGATGCGCTAGAGAAGAGATATGATGGTAATGCATCATTGAAGGCAATCAAGGCGAAGGAGTTAAAGAAGGAATTCGATAACTTCTCATCAATTGGTAATGAAAGTTTGGACGAAGTCATAGATAGATTCTACCACTTGATGAGCGAATTGCATACACATGGAGTGGCTACTACCATGGAAGAAAAGGTAAGCAACTTCGCAGACGGGTTGCCTGATAAGTGGGCTACATTCGTGTCTAACCTGAGACAGAATGGAATCCTTGTAAAGCTGGATATAAATGACGTCATTCTTAAATTGTGAGAAGAAGCACTAAGGATGAAGTTTAGAGCTCAGAAGTCTTCGTACACACAAAATCAAGCTTTATACAACGCCACGCCTCAAGCTAAGGCATCTGGAGCACCCCTCCAGACTGCCTTTGTGTCTAGCTCGTCAAGTCCCTCACATGTTTCTCCTTCTGGATCAGACACGTCTGGGTCATCATGTACCCATCATATTGGATCAGAAGCAAACACTACCAAACTGAAGATCGAGAACTTCGGTAATGTGACCGTGGAAGTAGCACGAGAGCATATGGATCTCTTATCAGCAGTGGTTCATTCATATGATGGACTTGTTGCTGGGAAGATTGGAAACTGCCATCTGGCAGATGAGGACTACGAGCAGGTGGATGAGATGGAGCTTGAAAGAATGGATATAATGTGGGCCTTAGCAAGTGTTGTTCGGAGGGCGAAGAAGTTTGTGAAAAAGACTGGACAGAACTTGGTTGCTACTAAGGACACCACCTTTGGCTTCGACAAGAGTAAAGTGACCTGCTTTAACTGTGGTGAGAAGGGGCACTTCAAACGAGAATGTGTCAAGCCAAAGAAGACGGGGATGGGAACCCGTTCTCATCCTTTACTCGCCAGGACAAGCAACCCTCTAATTCTACTTCATCAAACAAGGATTCAAAAGCACTAACTGCTCATGATGATGAAGGACAGGACTGGAGTTTCAGGTTTGTCTCACCAGGAGAATCTAACATTGCCAGCGTTGAGGATATTGACGACGATTCTGCGAGTGAAGGTGATATAGCAGTTGAAATTGCAATGTCACATAGTGAAGAAACAACTGCAGCCGAGGTCAGTTACAAGCCAATGAGGAAGCTTCCACATCAGAGACAGAAAAGCCAGAGTCGACAGAACCAGAATCATCTGATGCGGCACTAATGGCTAACTCGTCTGAACCAACTCAGGTAAGTACCACTGACCAAATTTTCAATAACCATGCTTGTTTTGATTGTGACACGTTTAGGAATAGCATTGATGAAAAATTTGCTAGGTATTAGATCATAATGATAACTTAGTAAAAGATCTACGTCTGTGCACTGAGGCAATAGAGTACTAAAACAAAATGAGCATTGTTATAAAGAAAAGATAGACCTATTGACCAAACAACTTAGGGAAACCGAAGTAGTGGCTTTTAACCAAGAAAACGACATTAGGTACTATCTTAACTCCCTAGAAGACACTAAGAAACAAAGGGCAGTTTTAGAAGTCAAAGTTAATTCATTAAAACAGAAACTGCATAGTTGGACTAGCTCGTCACACATAGTTCAACACTTAGTGAGAGAAAGGAATAACGGGGAGGGATTAGGCTACAAAGTGGTTCCACCACCACCTGAGACCTTGATGAACACCAAGTCTAGACAGTAAATAATAACCCCATCAAGGATCATGTGGTGACTACTCCTCTTGTTACTAATCCAGACACTTCATGTTCATCTACTGAATCTGGTAAGAAACAAAAGGAGGCCACTTCAAAGGCAAAGGGTAAATTGCCATGTGTTAACCTAGAAAATGAATTTGAAAAAGTTAATTTAAAGTCAGGTTCAAATAGAGTCAAATCAGATCCTAAAAGGACTTCAAATGTTACTTGTTCACATGCTTCAAGTCAAAAACTAGTTAACCAAAAAGGAAAACAGGTTAAATCAGTAAAGTTTGTTACACCAGAGAAAACATCAAACATCCAAGAGTCAAAAACTAAAGTGATTGATGTTACTAGAATGTCACGCACTTCTCCACAAAGAAAGTCTACTCATAAAGTTGATAGCAGGTCATGCTACAACTGTGGAGAATGCGGACACATTGCTTCCGACTGTCATTTCTATCAGACACCTAGGAAGAAGATTGATATTCTGGACTCTAAACCTAGGCCTTCTAAGCGGAGTTCTGTAACTCCACCTAGAAGAGCTAGTGAATCTAAAGTCCAACCTGTAAGCCAGACGACTGTTTATCATAAACAGGCATTGCACAAATCTGGCTTATGGAAAGAAAAAACCACCCTCGTGTCTGATACTGATAACAAGAAGGAACCTAAGTTACCCTCACCTTCTAAGGGTCAATGGGTGGAGTTTATGATGTGTGATGCCTCTGGGAAACCCAAGACAGTCAAAGCTTGGGTTCCTAACCTAAACTGATTCATTTACTATGTATGTGCAGGGTGTTCGATATAGTGCTGAGACTAACACGTGGATTATAGACAGCGGAGCATCCAGGCACATGACAGGAAATAGAGCCCTTTTATCTAACGTCAAACAAATAAAAGGAGGGCACGTTTCCTTTGCAGGAAACAAGGAGGCTATATCACAACTCAGGGAGAAGTGGGAAATCAGAAAGTTAAGTTTGATAAAGTGAACTACGTTCAACAACTTTAGAACAACTTACTTTCTGTTTCCCAAATCTGTGATAAAGGATTTAAAGTCGTCTTCGATAATCAGAAGTGTTACGTGCTGAAGAAAGAATATATGATCCCAGTGGACCAAGTTCTGATGACTGCTTCAAGATATAAAGACCTTTATGTCTTGGATCTGTCAACAGCTGCAACAACGGATCATGAGGTTCAGTGTTTCTTATCTAAAGCTACTGAGAGGTCTTTTCCTTGCAGTATGCCTCCATCCCTTGATTCTTGAATTCTGTCCCGTTGTCTGAGCGTATTTGTCGAACTTTGAGCTTGTAGAGTGATTCCAGTGTGGTTACTAATTCCTTGAATGTCTCCAAAGTTTTTGATTTTGATTTCAGAAACATTACCCAAGTGAACCTTGAGTAGTCATCAGTGACCACATAACAGTACACGTCGCCTGCAATGCTCCTTGTACTAACTGGACCAAACAGATCCATGTGAAGAAGCTCAAGAGGTAGTTCTATTGAATGAACTCTCTTTTCCTTATGAGACTTCTTTGTCTGTTTGCCTTTCTTACAAGCTACACAAAAGTCAGGAAGTTGGAAGTTCTTGACATTCACTCCTCTAACTAAATCCTTCTGAATCAAATGATTCATCTTCTGTTGACTTATGTGTCCCATTCTACACAAAAAGTCCAAACTTAAACTTTAGTTGTGTAGTTGGTTTAAGTTCCTATGTTTATCTTTTAATTTGTGTGTCTGTCGGACTACATCAGGGAAATCAGAAGGGAATTAACTTACCTGAAAAGGGGTCATGTCTGAGATGGCCACATGGTTTTAAAATTTAAAAGGTCACGTCTGAAGTGACTGAATTGGTTAAGAGCTTGCAATGTTATTATCAAAAGTGAAAAGGGTCTGAATAGTAAATGTTAAAAATGAATGTAAACTCACAAAGTGTGACCCATTCGCACTAGTGGATCATGGTTATCGACCAACTATGCGAATGGCTTCCAATCGGCCGAATGGACATGAAATTGATCCATTCGACCGAATGGAAGGGGGAAAATGAAACAGTAGACCGACTGAGGCTCAGTCGGTCAACTAAAGGGGCGAATGAAGAGACCGAATGAGTCAGTCGACCGACTGAGACTCAGTCGGCCGACTGAATGCGATTGACTAGGCCAATCGTACGACTGAACCTCAGTCGCCCGATTGAACTGAGCGACTGAGGCCAGTCGGCCGAATGAACCTAGGTTCAGTATTTAAGGGTCTTAGTCGATCGCATCTCACTCATCACTCCCAAAACACCCCGAATCACGTTCATTACCGTTACCCTGTCGAAATTGCCACCGATTCTGATATACATTGCGGTTAAGATTCTTACATTCCAGTGAAGTTTTACAGGTACACTACTCCTTGAATCCTACCAAAATCAGTACATCACCGAACGACAATAGCGACATTGTATTGAATCAAGAACCGAACTGTGAATTAACCTAATCGCCTATGTAAATGAAGCAAAACGTTAAAATTGAGTTTAATAGGTTATTAGTGACAAGTAGACGAGGCTAATGGACCATTACACACTGTTAAAAGACTTAGATTGGTCAAGATTCGACCCACAGGCGATCGAACAGTGGGGCAAGCGACTGGTCGTTCGAATGAACTCCAATCGCACGATTGAACCTTGCGATTGGATCATTCGACCGACTGAACCACCCAAATGAGTCCAGTCGGCAGATTGAACTCAATCGCATGTCTCAATCGGCCGATTGAACTCAATCGCATGCCTCAAACACCCGATTGAACTCAATCGCATGTCTCAAACAGGCGACTGACTTCAGTCGCATGATTCATTCGCACGAATGAATCAAAATGACTGTCAACTTTACACTTAGAACAGAAGTATTCATGTCTTATGTATTAATAGTTCTATGTCTTGTGTGTTACAGATAAATGGCAGAAAAGTGGACCATAAATCTAAAGCACAACATCTGTGCCCATTTGGATCCCACCACCAGGAACGGGGCTGAGTTTACCGACATAATAGCATTTCTGAGACGGTCCCGGATATATAAGGCGATCTCCACTCCTTGCACGCCTTATAAATCACTCCATCAGGCATTCTGGGAAAATGCCTCGGTGGACCGCTCTCGTGAGCCTTACTGTATCAGGAGCTCCATACAGGGCCATGATATTGAGATTCTTACAGCTCATCTTCAACGAGAAGCTGCCACAGTTGCCCAAAGAGAGTCATGACGCAGTGGCCTTAGAAATAATGGATGATACTACTCTGGGCAGGATGAGAGTTTACAGGGGAAAGCAGATTAAGCCCCAAGTGAAAAGAATGATTGGCCACTTAGCAGATGAAAGCTATGTGGCACCGGGGAGACGCCAATGGCGTCACGAGGACAGTGACTTCGACGTGGAGCCAATTGTCCTCCCTACTGATGAGTCAGAGGAGGATGACAGTGGGGATGATGTTGTTCCATCCCGAGGCACCGTGTCTGACTCTATTCCCTCGGTGTCTGTTTCACCTGCTGAGGTAACTGAGTCAGCAGGATTTCATCAAGATTTTGTTCTGAACGAGGAGGATGAGGATGAATCTGATGAGGAACCACTGACCCGGACTGTGGGAAGGAAAGTGGTTCCCACAGAACACGGGTTGAGGGTTGTTGGTGAACAACCGAGAGGCACCGGAGATACAGAGACGGATCCAACATATGCTCCGGGGTCCTTAGGCGGGATTGAAGGGGGAGCATCCACCTCGAGGGGAACGAGGAGAAAACGGATGGCTCAACCCCATGGCCAGAAAAAGAAAAAGCGTAAGGTAACCTTCATCACCACCACATCCCCCATACCTTCCACCACTACCACCTCTGCAGACACACCTTCCACCACCATACCTCTCCCCACAGCAACCACAACCACCACCATACCGTTCACCACAAGCCAGACCCCGGCCACCACTACATCATTCACCCCACACTTACCACCACCATCATCCAGACCTGACCCGATATTCACCACCTCCACCACCACCACTACATCATCCAGACCTGACCAAACCGAGCCCTCAGCCTACCCCTCACACACCTCTAGATCTCCTCTCCCTCCAATCGGGGTAGAGGAACAGCTGTCAGCCTTAAATAGAATGGTGTTACGACTGCTGGCGGTTGATGAGGAAAAGACCTCTCAGATCCGCCAGCTCACCGACCTGACTGCTGCACAATCTCAGAAAATTGCAGAGCAGGATCGACTTATTGAGGAGCAGGCCCAGAAATTGGCTGCTCAGAACACTCAGTTGGACCAACTCCGAGCGCAAAGTGTCACAGCAGGTAAGCAGATAGAGGAGTTGGAAAAAGCGAAGAGGTCCATTTTGCTAAAATTGAAAGGATCAAAGGAGGAACCTCTAAAGATAAAGGATGGAGAAAGAGATAGTGAGGATGATGATGATGATGATGACAGTGATTCTGATGAAGAGAAAACAGAAGAGTGGTGTGCAGATGAAGAGACTGAAGAAGGAGAAGCAGTTGAATCTGTCTCAGCTCCCGATCAAGAGAAGAGAACAAAGAACAGACAAGATCAGTCAGCTTCTACTTCTGTACCATCACAAGAAGAGTCTAGCATTCAGGATAAAAGTAAATAGTGGATGTTTTATGTATTTAATTACTTTTGTATTCTGTATTGAAAAACCATGTACTAAATGTTTATATTAAGTTAATGCATTTTGTTTGATATATTACTAATGATTTGAGTGTGAAATGTGTAAATCAAACAGATCCAAAGTACCACAGAGATGAGTTTGATATTGCTCCCCTTCAACAGATCACGTCTCAACTCACAATGATTCTTGATCTGCAAGGGATTGTCAGAAGGTCAGTGAGTTATACCCCTGAAGAAGGTGAAATAATTCACGACCTTTCTAACGAGCAACTGGCAGAGATGTTCAGGCTCAATCCTGATGACATTATCAAGGATGCTCCAACAGTTGATTCAACCAGTGACGACGAACTACACGACGTTGATGAAGTTGAGGTTGAAGATATTGCTGCTGAAGAGTACCCTCAGTACGCTGACAACGAGGGTAATGTGGTTCCCAATCTGGGTGAGTCCCTAGTCAGTGATATGTTTGAGGTACTAGACAAGATGGAGCAGGAAGCAGGAAAGACCGAAGGAACAGCCCAAGCCTCAAACGATGATGTATACATTCGAAGGCTGAGTGGGCTGAATGTTTTAAAGAAGTCAGAGCCCAACGTGATGCACCGAAGAGGGATGCCTACACCAAGTTCTACAGCGTCAAGAAACATCTTGCGGTGTCAGGCAGGATTATAGCATTGGCATATTTTGATGATCTTAACGTTTATGCCGTTAAGAGGGAAAGGGCATAGAGTACTTTAGATTTCCACATGATCTAAAGACTCTACCTGGATTTGAGCTCAACCAGCTGGCCAAATTGAAGCTGTTGTATGCTGACCCGAGAAAAATGTCAGGCTGGTTTGAGGCTGCCCTCAAGAAAGAGTACCACACCAGATGGATTAACTTCAGACCTCAACAACCTACAAGGTATATTAGAAGGTCTGAGATGGATGCCATTACTGGAAACCTAAGATTGTGTTGAAGTGGAGTCCTCCTCGCACTATGTCGAGAATCCCTCTCAGGGAAATGCCACAGGACTTCACTCCACACTTCAAATGGTGGTACTACGATTGGAGAACTGCTGAAGCTGTCATAGTTCTGAACAAAGGGGATCAAATGGATACTGTCAGGGTATTCGACCCAATGTGGCTAACTAACTTGTCTGCTAATGATGTCTATACATTATACAAGTGGCCACTGTTCTATGACACACAAGACATTGTACAAGCTCTCTAGTTCCAAATTGTTATACAACTTTGCTTCGCGTTTGATATTCACGCGGGAGTCACACAAGAGGACAAGTACAAGAAATATGAGAAGGTAATGAAGAAAACAAGACATTAGAGAGATCTAGGTCCAAGGGGGAGTTTGTTGATACATGTATGTCCCTAGATCGTGATATGTGATGTAATAGATCTTGTTTGGTATGATTAATGAACTGATAATTGATAGTCTGTTGGTTATAATGTTTAATAGTTCATTAATGAGTCGTAAATGAATAGATTGGGTTTATGATTACTTGAATGATTACATATATATTAATTAACTAAAACATTCAAACTTAACTTAATGAAGTTCCCATGCGAATGGCTCATGCGAATGAACCATCCACATGAAGAACGTCACACGATTGACTCAGTCGCACGACTGAACCAGGAGACTGGATCAGTCGTACGACTGTAACATAAGATTGGCTCAGTCGCACGACTGAACACTCAGTCGCACGAATGAACCAACCGCATGGTTCAATCGCACGACTGAACCAAACTAATGGTTCAGTCGCACGATTGAAGAGTGCCAACCTATAAATACAACTCAATTCGTGAAAAACAAGGACATTCGATCAAGTATAATTCCAGACGAACCCTAGCCGTCCAGAAACCTTCCAAATCGTTCTCCAAGTTCATAGAACACATTAGATCGATTCCTTATCGATTTCTAACGTTAGTTTCAATCCTAGATTGATTCTTCGTGTGTTCTCACTGATTGGATCGCCAATCAAATAGGATTCCGCACTATCTGATCTGGTATACACGTGATCTCTAGGTATTTCAGTCGAATACCAGGTCCTAACACCTTTTTTTTTCCCTCTCAACTGGGGAACCTATAATATATATATATATAATTGGTTTATATGAAAACCCTTAGTTTTTTGTAAGAATTCATTAACCCTTCTATTAGCCTTTGATTTAATATCAAAAATTTTAGATACCAAATCAATGGCCAAGATCTAATAAGGGCATTTAGGTAATTTGACTTTTTTTACTTTTTGTTTTTTGTCAGATTCTTTTTCTTAAAAGCTACAACCATAAATACACATCCAATCTCCAAACCTATTTCAAATACTCATCTTGAACAATCATGCTTGAGAGTTTCAAAGAACTCTATCGGATTTGATGAGGAATGTGGCGGTCATCACCGCCTGAACAACAACAACCACCGTCATCGACCACTGCTGCCACTCCAACAACAATCGCCCCACCAGTGGGTGATCGTGACACCCATTACACACCAAATCGACCACCTTAGAGGTCATCATCACCATCGAAGCCTTTAGGTCACTATTACCCTTCTCCATAAATCTATCACCCTTCTACTTAAATCTAAGAAGAACATGGGTTTGTGGGTGAAATCGGAAATCTCGGTCCACAACCACCGCCTTTCTGCCCAAACATTCAAATCTAGGTTTGTTCTATTCTCGTCGTCCACCACCAGCGCATCACCATCATCGTCCACCATCCTCGGTCAACAATCATTTCAGATCTGAAGCAGATTTGTCTTTCTAAACATCCAAATCTAGGTTTGTTCTATTCTCATCGCGTGAGCAACCACCACCACACCGTCACCCCTACCACGATTGGCATCATCTTTGTCACAAGAACCATCACGCTTCAGATCTTGGTTCTCTTTCTCCACTAGAAATCATACCATGTCAGATCTTTTTTATAGGTTTTTCTTTTCTTTTCAATTTATGCATTTTCGTGTTAGCGTTCGAGAGAATCCATACTTGGGTTGCTAGTTCCAGATCTGGTGAAAATCATTAGGGTTCCATCGGTTTATATTGATGTAGCTAAGTGCATTAGTTTTTGGGTTACAATAGTTTACATTGGTTTACAGTTTGGTTTAATGACAATTTTGCTATAAGTTATAGTGGTATAACAGTGTAACTTGATGTAACTGTGTATGAGTAATATTTTTTTATTTACATTGGTTAATATTTTGGGTTTTTTTGTTTCAGATATAGTGCTAAATCATTAGGACATGGTGTAATGTCATATGGTTTACATTTAAAAAACGTTTGATTTACATTGGTTAATGATTCGTTTGTGTTTACAGATCGTTTTACATTAGTTAATATTGGTTTATATTAGTTTACATTGATTTATATTGATGTAATGTTGTTTGGTTGTTATAATGATGTAATTTACTACAAATATTAATTTTTACATATAAACATGATGTAATTCACTGTAATATAACTCATTGTTATTCGATGTAACTCACTGTTACTATAAATAATTATAATTATGCTGTAATTTACTGTAAGTAATTACAAATATGATGTAATTCACTGTAATTTACTGAAATTTAGATATTTTTTAAAGTTTATGCACTGTATTTTTTGCATGAAGGGGGATGGTAATGATAACGTATATATTAGGTTTTGTTTTTTACAACCCTACATTATTTTTGCATGATTGATGTAAAATCATTTTATTAGATTTGTTTTTGCAGGTTTGTATATATGTATTTCGATGTAATGCATTGTAAGTAATTATAATACGATGTAACTCACTGTAATTATTTATGTTCTTAAAAAAATTTAAATTTTGTTGAGATTATATTGGAATTAAAGAGAAAAAAGAGACGAGTTTAATGGTGTACTTATTATAAAAATAACAATTTGTAAAAAAGTTATAAAGGTTTTAAAAATAAAGGGGGTAAAATTTTTAAACAAAAAAAAGAGTAATAGAGATAATAGGGTAGGGACACATGTCAAAATACTAGTGAATCTGAATTTTAGTAGGGTGTGTTAAATTACTTCTATACCCTTTTCTATTAAAAAAAATAAAAGAACATAATAAAAAGATCATGCCCATTGAAAATTTGATCAATGGTATAAAGATGGGTTAAAGAGTTATTACAATAAGGATGGGTTCTTATTTGAACCTAACCCTATATATATATATAATATATTATATATATATATATATATATACATACATACATACATATATAGAGAGGGTTCAAATGAGAATCACCTTTTTTTTGTGAGAACTCATTTTTTATCACATGTAAATAC
Source organism: Flaveria trinervia (assembly GCA_025506515.1). Taxonomy (NCBI): domain Eukaryota; kingdom Viridiplantae; phylum Streptophyta; class Magnoliopsida; order Asterales; family Asteraceae; genus Flaveria; species Flaveria trinervia. The sequence continues at coordinate 74,647,732 of CM046452.1, forward strand.
ATGTCATTTCCCCCTTTTTTGAAACGTTCGTAACTTTTTTCACGACATCATTTTTTCAAAAAAATTTCACCATAAAATTCAGTATTTTTTATCTTTACAACGCCTACCATATTGACATAGTTTTCTAAAAAAATCGTACATCCG
>CM046452.1:74652875-74830375 GCA_025506515.1 Flaveria trinervia
TAGGTAATGATGAGATTCTTGATGTCAAAAGTATAGAAGAGATTGATTTGAAATTTTCACTATGTGATACATAAAATTTGTAGAATGTTAAGGTAATTTGAGGGTAGAAGAAGAAACTTATTTATGTTGGTCAATTGAATGAACATGAAGTACAAGTTAAGTTTAGTGATCAAGGGAAGGTGGTCAATGATCATTTTTCGTAGTATGAAACACGGATCACTGTATATGGTTAAGGTACCTACTAAGTGGAGTATGACTACCCTCGTTAAGCAAGACAAAGTTTGTTTGCTTAACCAAAATGGCAAAAGAAGGTTTGTTTGCAAGTGTGAAGCCTGGTACTAAGGGGTTCAAGCATTATAGGGTAGAACTCTTAAACCATTTAGGGGTTTTAGTGATAACAGGAGCATAAGACGTGTTTTGGGTATAGTCTTAAAGAGCCGTTTTGTTTTAAGGACTAGGATTTTACCACCATGAAAACCTTTCATTAAGATTACTTTCCATGACATCCCAAATCCCCACCCCAACCCTCATTTGCAGCCGCGACATCCTAAATCCCCCACCCCTTGCGAAATTATGAAGGCTCATACACAAAACACATCTCATTAATCTATGTTATTGAAATTATTAGTGATTTGGAAGTATTTTACATCAAACAAGCACTAGTGATCAATTATTTGGTGATTGAAGTAACTATTTTGATGATTATTAAGAGTTTTAGTCTATTATTGTAGGATCGGTGTTTGTCACTTAAACAAAATATTTTTCTCTCAAACTCACCTAGAATCACACTCGGGTATGATAAGAATCAATAAGAGTTTATCACAATATAGAAAGTAACTAAGAACACAGAAAGATAATTTTCAAGATACTTTTATATATTGATTCCAACTCAAAATACAAGACTTTTACAAGCAGAAGATGATCTATCTCAATGAGTTACAAGGAGAACATATATAATACTATCTACAGCCGGATATACTTTGATATCAGCTGGGATACTTTAGCTAAAGCCTATACTACAAGACTATAGTTTAAGGTATCTCGGATAAAGTCTTATCTGAGATTTGGTAGTCAGGACATGTCCCTGACTTACCTTTTGTCACCAACTAAAGTGGTAACATGTACTATCATGAAAGGTAAACAGTGGAATAAAGTATGGTCAACAACATGACTCTTTGGGAAGAAGCCATGTTGTATCAGAAGTCTGCAGCGGAGTGTCAGAGACCATACTTGTGTCCACTGGTTATAGCAGTGTCTTCCGAAGGTTAAATGGCTTCGAAAAGTAAGTACTTCCGAAGCCACTTTATACTTCGGAAGAGGCTGCTTCTCCCAAGGCTTGGAGACTTCTTCTTTTCATCATACTTCGGAAGTGGTCTTCACTTTATTCTTCTAAGTCTTGAACTTCGGAAGTATGCATTTGTCTTCGAAAGTAGAGTTCTGTCTTCGGAAGTTGGACTTTCCCTTTGTCTTCGGAAGAACTCTACAACCTTCGGAAGTTCCATGATAAGCTTCGGAAGCCTTTGCATGCAGCACCAAAATAACTTAAGTGATATAGTTTTGGTTGCATTAGCCTTCTTCTTGATCCAACAAACTCCCCCTAGGCTGATGCTACCAAAACTTCACTTATCTCGACTTCTCAAAGCTTTCAGCACCAAGGAGAGTAAGTATTTGTCTGTCTCCTTGTTCTTCCCTGATGTGGTGCTGAGAAGCTTGTACAGATCCTTGGTAGACAGGAAATCCAGTGTGTCACCTTGGATAACATGTACCCTTTGTTGTTGCCCTCTGAAAAGAGTTAGTTGATGGAAACTATAATCATATTCCCATCAAACTATAGGTTCCAATTCAGGACCTTCCACCATCTGTAGAAAGGCAGCACCTTTGGTGGGAGATCTTTTCTTGTCTTCCTGTCTTCTTAACTTCAACTCTTCTTCAATCTTTGCCTTTGCAGTTAACTCAGCTAAATGAAGACTGCTGAGATGATTTCTGATGAGTGCAGCAGTTTCAGAGTTGGAGGTGTTGAGAATGGCTTCTCTGCTAACTCAGCAATTTCAAATCAGCTGGAGTGTAACAGAGGTTGCATTGAGTCTGTTGATTTCACCATTCTCGCTTTCCACAAGAAAGTTGTGAGAAGGTTCACCGAACCTCCACTGGATTATCTTCCTTCTAGGCATAAGAGACTGACTAGGAATCTTGTCCTCTTTTCTTGTATCCAGCAGAGTCACCAGTTTCCTTCTGAGCTTCTTTTCTTCCTCATTTAAAGAGTCTGAATTGAGGCCCAAAAGTCTTGCAGCCTGGTCCAAAGTTCCTCTAGGCAAATCAAGGAATCTGTCTCTTGTGAGGGAACTTGAAGATTCGTCTGCATAGGTGATGTTAACAGAGTCTTCTACACAAGAGACTTCGCTCAAAGTAGTGCAATTGGTGAGCTTCGTCTTGATTGCTTTAAACTCCTCAAGGGAGAGATGTTGAGAAGGCTGAAGGGATGGTTTGGATGGTAATTGGGCATGTTTAGGTTCAAAGATTCTGGCTAGTGTTTTGGGTTGGATAATGGGAAGTTTAGGTGGTTGAGGAGAGGGAGAAGGTGTGGGTAGTGATGTGGGTTAGGGGTGAAAGGTTCAGGTTTAATGGTGAATGGTGAGGGTGAAGGTTTAGGTTGTGGTTGGGTAGAAGCAGTGAAGGTCATCCCTTTTACCCTTCTATACATCTCTTTCATTTTCCCCATCCGAATTTCAGCCTTAATTTCACTGACAATCAGTTGGAGTGTCCTTTCAGACATAGGACCCACCTGCCTACCAGAGAAGCCATGACCCGAAGATAGTCCTTCATCCAGGCTTTCTCAGTGAGCTTCTTGGAGGCAGTGACCCTAGGCTCTTCTTCCTTCTTCTTCTTCTCTCTGGCCTTTTCTTTTGCAGCCTTCTTCCTTTCTTTCTCCATTTGATCCTGCTCTTTGTTGTAGAGCCAGAGGATCATATCATCATTGTGTGGAGAGAGTTCTTGAAGATCAAAGCCTCTAGAGAGTAAGAAGTTTATCCTGTCTCTCCTCAGCTGCAATTCAGCCTCCTTCTATTTCTCTTCCTCTACCTCCAAGGCCAACCTGGCTTCTTCTTCAAGTCTCAGCTTGGTTGCCTTCTCCAGATCCACCAACTCCTCTAATGGTAGCAGGAGTGTTTCTTCATTGGCAGCTCCCATTTCAATGAGCTGGTCAATGATCTGCTCTCTTCTTTTATTGATGACAACCTCTTGATTGGAAGCAGATGCTTTTGTACTGGTAGCTAGAAACTTCTCAGTCTGAAGTCTTCCTTTCTTCTTAAGTTTCTCAATCTTCTCCTCTTCCTGAAGCTCTTCTGCAGTCATCTTCCTTTTTCCTTTGTCTTTTGAAGATCCTGACTGTAGTGGTTCTTGGAGAGAGGTTTCTGATTGTGAGAGAGTCAGAGATGGTGTCTGAGATGGAGGTGCAATAGGAAAGTCCTCACTGCTCATTTCAGATGCCATTTCCAGGATAGCATCTGTGATGATCAGTTCCTCGGACATTTTGAACAGTCCTTCCGCAGCTTCCATTTCAGCTTCGGAAGATTCAGCTTGCTCTTCCGAGGCTTTAACTTCAGCTTCGAAAGTTAAAGGAGATGCAGATTATGTCCTAACTGTTTCAGTTGCTGGGCCATCAATTCCCATTTCCCCTTCGAATTGAATCTTAGGTTCCATGAGGACCTTAGGTTGACCAACTTCTTCCACAGTGGTAGAAGGTGCAGTCAGCCTTTGAAGCTCTTCTGCTCCAAAGTAGATCATTGCAGCATCATGGCTTGGCTGCTCAAAAGAAGATCTTAACAAAAACTTGGTGAAGAGTCTGTAGATATCACTGAGCATCCTTGGATCACTCTGAAGAGTGACTTGAGATGTTTCATGCACAGAGATGATGGGAGAAGAAGATGTTGAAGTTGAAGGTCGGCTCTGTGGTTCCTCATGTGTTTGTCTTTGAACATTCTCCCCCTTTTTGGTAGCATCATCTTGAGAGCTAGATGAGCTGGAGGAGGAAGTCAGTGAGACCTGAATAGGTACATACCTAACAGACCTCTATGTCTGTTTCTCAGCTAGTTGAGCCTTGAGATTGTCAATCTCAAGTTGCTGAGTGGCAGACCTTGCCTCTAAAGTCCTAGAAAGAAGATCTTGAATGAGGAGTTGCATGCTTCCTTCATCTTCTTTCGAAGAATCACGGGGAGATGAGGTAACATACCTAGTATGTTCAGCCTCACCACCAGATGTGGTTTCTTGGCACCCTGGTTTTCCATGCTCAATGATGTCTCTTTCAAAGTCATCAAAGGGCTCAGTTGTCGTAGATTTAGTCTGAGAAATATTACCACTGTCCACAAGGTCCATTGAGGCACCTTCTGTAGTGGCAGCCGAATCTACATGAGTCCCCTCCATATCAGTGGGACTCACCTCAGTTGTTGGTTGCTGATGGGGGCTAGAGATAAGGGATTTCTCCGGGCTCTATTGATCTTGGAGAGGGTGTTGTAGATCAACTTCATTGCCATGGAGAGATGTTATCTCTTCATCAGTTTTAAACAAAAGGTCAGTGAAAGATAGGGAGGGTAATCCTACTGACCCGGGACTTTGGTCAATGTCTACAAGCATTGAGCCTCTGGTGGGGCTGTCCCTTGTTGGCATCTCAGAAGAGTGTAAATACTCATTCTGAGGGCTGTTGGTTTGGGTGTCGGGCTCATGGGTTTGAGACTGAGAAGACTCAAACCCCAAATTGAGGTCAAAAGAGAAGGATGGAGAGACCTCTGACTGAGTGGCAGCCTATGTTTCCACACTAGTCTTTTTGGATTGAACAGGAGGGGCTTGTTCAATCAGAGTAGATTGAACAAGGGTTCATTTGGGGCGTCTCTGATATGTGATGGTGATGGGTGGAGAAGGTAGTGTTGGCATTGTAGTGGAGGTTGCTGGTGTGGGTTCATCACCTGTGGGGTGAACAGGGATGTCACCAGGAGCTATGTGCCCAATCATACCTGGAAACAGAGTGGTGTACTTTCCAGTGAAGTTGGTGGATACCTTCTTCAATGTCTTGAAGATGGTAGGCCGCATGTGGGGAATAGTTAGAGCAGCTGCACAGACAAGCATGCTCTGGTCCAACTCACAGTTGATTATGTGTTGAAGGAATCTAGGATACATGAAGAATGTCTCCCTTTGTAGATTCCCTATCAGATTTGAGAACACAATCGTGAGTAATTGAAGCTTAGGCCTCTCACCAATCCATGAACTAAGCATCCTAGTGCATAAGGGATTTGATCCCATCCTCCGGATTTGTTAGACAAGTAATGAAGAACAACATGTAGGAGGAACTTCCAATTGTAAGAGAAGTTGAACTTGTAAACAGTCGACCTGCTGATGTCTCCACCATATCCCATTAGGATATAAGTGCTATCCAAATCTTCCTTTGGGAATTCAGTAGGAGCTCCTTCATCGTGAAGCTCAAGGTGCTCCCTGATGAGTTGTTCAGTGATGATCAACTCTTGTCCACAGATGCTGGACCGCAGTACACGAATCCCATTTAGGGTTTCGACCTGACCATTTTCCCAAAATTCTGCCATTTGGTTGGAGTAAACAGGGGGTTAACGGTAAGGGCAGTGTAGTAGGTTGATTGGGTGAGAAAGAGATGATTTCAGAGAAGTCAGCATCTCTTGAAGAATCAAGAAGTGCCACTTGGTTGTGCTAAGGGTTGAGTGTCATTTGGAAAGATGAACATGGATAATTTGAGCTAGGGTAAAGTTGGAGAGGAGAAATTTCTAAGGCAGTAAAATTTGCAAGTAAGAAAATGAAATTGAGTAGTCGAGATTATTTAAAAGATTATGGAATGGCGGTAATAGGGGTTAGGATAAGGTGATGTGATGGTTTAGTGGATGAAATGACAGTGGCGGTAAGGTTAAAATCAGTTAAATAATCCGACATCATTAACAAAATCTTTTCTTTTTACAGTGTGGGGCCCAAGAGATTTACGTTACACAGTGAAATCTCTCTTCCGAGTGTAAAACATTTCCGAAGTTAACTTGTCTTCCGAAGGAAATTTTTTCTTCCGAAGCCAAAACTTTGCTTCCGAAGGTTAGAGTTGCTTCCGAATAGAGAATTTGTAAATTTCGGAAGTAGATTTGATATACAATCAATCGCTTCTTCCGAGGCCAAAAATTCTTCCTAGAAGAAAGTTATCCTTTGAGAAATTTTGCTTCGGAAGATATGAGAATGTCTTTCGAAGGTTAATTTCTCTTTGGAAGGAATTTACACTTAGAAAATTTCAAAGAGAATTTCTTGTAACAGGGCTTAAATTGTATTGACACAAGACTTGCATATTAAAAAGGTTTTCAAAAGAGATCAAATTAATCAATGTTTATCATCCCAATAGCGGTTATGAGATACTTGAATCTTTATTCATCATAAGCTTTGGTGAACAGATCAGCATATTGTTCATTTGAATCAACTTTGATTAACTTGATTAGATTTTTCTCATGAATATCTCTAATGAAATGATACCTGATGTCAATATGCTTTGTTTTGGAGTGCTTCACTAGATTTTCAGTAATGGAGATAGCACTGTTGTTGTCAATATGGATAGGAGTACTTATAAAGTTAAATCCATAGTCTAACATCTGATTTTGAATCCATAGCAGTTGAGCACAGCAGCTAGCAGCAGCAATGTATTCAACTTCAGCAGTTGATGTAGAGACACAGGATCGTTTCTTGCATTGCCATGAGATGATCCTTCCACCACGAAATTGACATCCTCCTTATGTTGATTTCTTGTCAACATTGCAGCCTCCATAGTCACTGTCAGAGTATCCATAAAGATTGAAATCCTTGTTTCTGGGATACCAGAGACCTAGTTTAGGTGCTCCTTTGAGGTATCTGAGGATTCTCTTAACAGCAGCTAGGTGAGACACCTTTGGAGTAGCCTGATCTTGCACAAATGCAAGTAGCAAACATAATATCAGGTCTACTGGCTGTTAGATACATCAGAGAACCAATAATTGCCCTATACTGATGTTGATCAGTTTCCTCCCCCTCAAGGTCAAGACAAAGATTATGGTTTCTGGGTATGGGTGTCTTGGCAGGCTTGCAATCCTTCATCTCAAATCTTTCTAAGATGCTAGAGACATATTTAGATTGATTAATAAAGAACCCTTCTTTAGTTGCTTTACCTGAATTCCAAGGAAAAAGTCCATTTTTCCCATGGAGCTCATCTCAAACTTTTTGTTCATAATGCTCTCAAAGTCCTTACACATCTGGTCATTTGAGGAACCAAATATGATGTCATCACATACACTTTTACGAGCAAAATGTCCTTTCCAAATTTTCTGATGAAGAGAGTCTTATCAATGGTACCTCTAGTGTAGCGATTCTTCAAAAAACTGAGACAAAGTCTCGTACCACAACCTAGGTGCTTGGTGCAGCCCATATAGAGCTTTATCCAATTTTCACACATAGTTGGGGTGCTATGATCTTCAAATCCTGGAGGTTGGCATACATAGACTCCCTATCTATATCCCCATATAAAAATGCACACTTGACATCAAGTTGGTATACTGTGAAGTCCTTGGATGCAGCATAAGCAAGGAAGATCTAACTGCCTCAAGTCTTGCAACTGGTGCAAAGACATCAGTATAATCGATTCCTTCCTCTTGAGTGTATCCTTGAACTACAAGTCTTGCCTTATTCTTGATAATCAAGCCTCTATCATCTCTCTTGTTTCTGAAAACCCATTGGTGCATATAGGTACTTGACCAGATGGTAGCGGACATAGGTTCCATACCTTCTGTCTCTTGAATTGAAGCAGCTTCTCTTGCATCGATTCAAGCCAACTACTATCTTTCAAGGCATCTTTTACCTTCTTGGGTTCCATTTGAGTAGAAAGCATGAGTACAAGCAGACATTCCCTTGATGAGTCTGTCCTCTTGTTCTCACACCCTTAGAGACATTCCCTATGATGTTCTCAGTTGGATGAGTGTTGTGAATCCTAAGACGAGGAATCACTTCCAGTTGCAGAGATAGATCCAAGTTAGACATATTCTGCTAAGGAACTGGAACACTCTGTCCAGCTGCTATTTCAAAGTCATTCAATAAGGATTGATTGAATGAATGAGAAACATCATCAATAGTTAGCTGTGAAGTAGTATTAACAGTTGCCTGTTCCTTCAAAATACTACTTCCTTCTGCTTGGTGTTGTGGTGGATCACCTGATGAGTTTTGAGGCTCAGTAGGTGAATCATTTGTTGAAGCTTCACTATTCCTTGATATAGTTAAACTATCGGATCTTTGAATAGTGGAAGCTTGGTGTATTGCAGCACTTGGAGAATTTGATCTAGGCCTGGGAAGCTCAAACAGTTGATCATTAGCAGTAGCATCAGCATCATTTTGAGCAACTGTCCCAACTGAAACATTCTCATAAGAGGTTTAGAATAGTTTGGAAACAATTCTAAATCAAAGATGTGATCAGGTCCATTCCCCTAACACAAGGAGTGTGCTCATTAACACTATATTGGATGACTCCTCAAATTGTTAATTCTTAATGTTGTATACTCTGTAAGCTTTGGAGCTAGAAGAATATCCAACAAAGATAGCATCATCTGACTTTTCAGCAAATTTTGCCAAATTATCCTTTGTGTTAAGTATGGTACACCTGCTGCCAAAGGACCTTAGAAAGCCAATGAACGGTGGCCTCTTGTTCCATAGCTCATAAGGGGTTTTTCCATGGGGCTTAACTACAAGAACTCTGTTCTGCACATAGCATGCAATGTTGACTGCCTCTGCCCAGAATGTTAGAGGTAGCTTTGAATCAGCTAACATAGTTCGAGCAGCCTCAATAAGTGTCCTATTCCTCCTCTCAGCAACACCGTTTTGTTGAGGAGTTCTGGGAGCACTATATTGTCTGGCAATCCCTTTTGAGTTACAGAGTGAGTCAAGAACGAAGTTCTTAAACTCAGTCCCTTGATCACTTTTAATTATTTTAACCTTGTGATCAATTTGATTTTCTATTTTAAGAATAAAAGATTTTAATGTTTCAGCAGTTTCATCTTTAGTTCTTAAAAAGAATACCCTATGAATCTTGTAAAATCATCAACTATCACAAGGCAATATGATTTCCTTCCAATGCTCATTATACTTGTGGGACCAAATAGATCCATGTGCAATAAGTGCAATGGAGTAGTGATAGAGTAACATATTTGGATTTATGAGATGTCCTGTGTTGTTTCCCTTTCAGGCATGCAACACAGTTATCTTTGCAGAAAAACTCCTTTTTAGCCAAACCATGTACCAAGTTATTTTTAGCCAATTTATTCATTGTCTTAAAATTACATGACACATACGTTTATGCCACAGTGTTGACTCATCACTATCAGCTTTGGAAAGAAAGCATGATACTTCACCCATTGGGGAAGCATTGTCATATCAAGCTTGTACATATCCCCTTTCCTGGGAGATCTAAGAAGCACCAATTCCGGAGGAATTGTCATCCCTGGTTTGAGGATAATGCACTCATGTTCTGTGAATAGCATTTGGTGCTTTTGATCACAGAATTAAGAAACACTTAACAAATTATGTTCAAGCTGTTTGACAAAATGGACTTTGTCAACTTTTAACTTACCATTGGATATACTCCCTCTGCCAGAAATATATCCTCTGGCCTCACCTCTAAATTGGACAGGACCTCCATCATAGTTCTGAAACTGTTGAAGTAGATATTTGTTCCCTGTCATGTGCCTGGAGCATCCACTATCTACAATCTATATTGTTGTTCTTGTCAAATGGATGTCTTGCACATAAGATGAGATTTCAGTTTTGTTTGGAAGCCCAAGCCTTGCTGGTCTTGGGTTCTTCCAAGGAAATTGACATGAGTGAACCAAATGATATGCATGGGGGTTCAACAACGATCTTTGAAGAAGAGGTTTGGGCTGCAACATCTTCCTTGATCTTCCAGTCCACCTTTTGGCTGATCTTGGAGGATGAGCTTGTTGAAGCTTTTGTAGCATGGTCTTCTTTCGAAGCTTATTTCTTTTTGAAAGAAGTCCTCACCACCTTTCTTCCGAAGCAGTCTTCTTCTGGGATGGTTTTAAGGGAGCTTTCTTGTTCTTCCGAACCTTAGTAGTTGTTGCTTCCGAAGCCATTTTCCCTTCGGAAGAAGGAGTTTCTTCCAAAAACAACTTGGCTTTGGAAACTAGCTTTCCCGTCTTCAACACTTGAACCGTATAGAAGGGTCCAAATGTGAAACGTTCCCTGACTTCTTCTTTTCTAACATTATTTGCATAATGTGTGCTTGCAGGATTGTAGTAATAATCTTTTGCCATGTGATTTTGCAGGCCACACATGATGCATGCAATGTTAGTCTTTTGGGAAAGTGAGGGTTGTTGTTTCTTGGTTTTCTTTTCTTCGTTAGCAACTTTTCCCTTTAACTTCTGATCCTCTGGTAGGATAGGAATGCTATCAGCTGAGATAAAGACACCCTTCTGCTTGGGGTCAATTTTAGTTTGGATTCAGCCACCTTCTTAGCGGTTCTCCTGGTAGCTTTAGCTCTGCTTCTTCTGGCTTTAGTGGTTAGGATTTGATCTTCACAGGAGGTGATGGCTACATCTACCTGTTCCTTCCCTGTGGTGGCCACTATTGGTGCCTCATCCGTCAACTCTGGAAAGGAAGGGTTAGTAGTTGGAACCTCTTGCTCTTTAGTACCACATCTAGGTTGTCTAATAGACTCATAGCAATATGGTGGAGTAATTTCATTGGTTCCCAACCCTCCTTGTTCTGATAAAAGAGTTTCGAATGGGAGGATGATGCAAGCATAGCTTGGAAGTTCTGCTTAGAGATAGCATGCTTCCTGGCCTGAGCCTCAGCAGTGACAAGCTGGGCTTGAGCCTCAGACAATTTGGATATCAGATCCTTGATTTGAATCTTGTAGTTGGTGTGTTCATGTTTCAAAAGAGATACAGTTTTCTCTAACTCATCAATTTTCTTTTATTAGTCGGATTCAGCTCTTTTAAAATCAGATAAAAGAATATTTAAAGACTCAATGTCAGATCTGATTTCCATATTGTAATCCTGATAGAGTTTAACTTTAGCTATACAGGCTGGAGTGCAGAGATGTTCATATACCTGGGCATCATCTGTTCCGGCCATGAGAGCTTGAGCAGGAGTCACATCCTGTACCATGAAGCTCCAGTCAACTTCTTGAGCCATTGCGGTTGTTTCAGTTGACTTCTCAGTGGGCTTTGAGGTTGAGGGATGTGTGGAGGCTTGTGGGGTTCCCGGATTGGTCTTGGGAGCCTTGCATTCCCTTGCGAAGTGACCCAGTTGGTTACAGTTGTAACACTTTGCCTTGGTCTTGTCAAACCCGAACTTGCTGGTAGTTGGGTTTTGAGGAAATGCCTTCCAGTTCTCTTAAAGAACTTCTTTGCTCTATAAGTTAAGAGAGCCATCTGCTGGAAAATGTCCACGTACTCTACATTATCTGGGCTAAAACACTCAAGATCATCAAAGCAGTATTGAAAATCTCCTGAGTGTCCACCTCCTGAAACAAAGGCACAACTTTCCTAGAAGGGATTGTGTTGAGCTTGTTGAGACCTTGGAGTCTCAGGATAAGTGATGTAAGGACCAAAAGAGCAAGATGGTTACTGATATGTCAGGTAATGCTGAGGTTGTGAGGTTAATGAGCCTTCAGCAACCATTAAAGCGTTGCTAGCAGGAAGACTCATGGGTCTACTTGTTTGGTGTCCCTTTTACTCTCCATCTCTAGATGATATCTATCAAGAATGCCGTAGAGCTCAGTCATGGAAAAAGTGTTCAAGTTTTATGTTCTCTTGGTAGAGACACAGTAGAATGTCCACTCATTTGGAAGAGCACTCATGAACTTTCTGGTAAGATCTCTAAGTTCAGGAGTGATCTTCACAGACTGAAGGGAAGAGATAAGATCCATGTACCTGAAGTACTGCTGGCTGAGGGTCTCTCCAGCAATATGAGTGAAGTTCTCGAACTGCTGCTTCAGTGAGTCCTTCTTTGAGTCGTTGGAGTTGGAGTACATCTGGGCAAGTGCATCAAAAAATTCTTTGGCAATCTTGCAATGCTCGAACCCTACCATGATAAAATTCGGTATTGCAGTCATGAGAATTGTCATAGCATTGTTGTCGATGTCCATCTTCTTCTTGTCTTCATCAGAATAGTCCTCGACAGCTTTCTCTATCATGGCACCGTTTTCACCAGGTGAAGCCACCTTTGGCTTGTACAGTCCATTGACTATAGAGTTCCACATTTTGCTGTCTTGGTATCTAATGAAGCCTTCCATTCTTCTACTCCAAGACCTGAAGTTTTCAGGAGTAATGATGGGAGCTTTTGTCATTGTTCCCATCTCTACCTCGGATTTTTTAAGAGCCATTTGAGTGAGTGGGTGATAGGGAGGAGTGAAAAACAGGTTGATTTGGATGGTTAGATCATGCAATCAAGAGCCTGAGAAGCTCTGATACCAATTGCAGGATCGGTGTCTATCACTTAAACACAATGTTTTTCTCTCAAACTCACCTAGAATCACACTCGGGTATGATAAGAATCAATAAGAGTTGATCATAATATAGAAAGTAACTAAGAACACAGAAGATAATTTTCAAGATACTTTTATATATTGATTCTCAACTCAAAATACAAGACTCTTACAAGCAGAAGATGATCTATCTCAATGAGTTACAAGGAGAACATATATAATACTATCTACAGCCGGATATACTTTGATATCAGCTGGGATACTTTAGCTAAAGCCTATACTACAAGACTATAGTTTAAGGTATCTCGGATAAAGTCTTATCTGAGATTTGGTAGTCAGGACATGTCCCTGAGTTACCTTTTGTCACCAACTAAAGTTGGTAACATATACTATCATGAAAGGTAAACAGTGGAATAAAGTATGGTCAACAACATGACTCTTTGGAAGAAGCCATGTTGTATCAAAAGTCTGCAGCGGAGTGTCAGAGACCATACTTGTGTCCACTAGTTATAGCAGTGTCTTCCGAAGGTTAAATGGCTTCGGAAGAGTAAGTACTTCCGAAGCCACTTTATACTTGTGATATATAAACAAAGTAAAACATGAAACAAAAGTGATTATCTTCAAAAAGGTCATGTAGGTCATCGATGGGTTATTTGTGAAAGTAGAGGTTGTGGTGGAGGCCGAAATCATGAAAGAGGTCATGAGGACTGTTGTAGTTCAAGTAATAATCAAAGAGAGTCAATGAAAAGAAAGGACAAGTTAAAGATATAATATTATCTATTTTAGTCACTTTGCATTTAAGTGTATGAGCTAATAATCAAGGAAAAAATGGCTAACTTAATTCGAGAGGATGAGCAAACTTTGTTTTATAAAAAGTAAAATGTGCATATCAAGAGTAAAGAGGAGAATGAAGAATCTAATCTTGATAATTCTTAATAGTAGTTTATTAATTGATTAGTGGAGTTTAAATTAGAGTAGTATTAATTTGTTTATATATTTGAATATTTAATAGTGGTTGAGTTGGATTAGGAGTAGTATAAGTGTAGTATAAATATAAGTCATTGTAAAGTGTGGTATTTTGATATAATTAGAATCATGGGCGGCCCTAAGGAGGGGCGAAGTGGACGACCACCCAGGGCTCAATCTCCTTAGGGGTTTGGAATTTTTAAACTTTTTCTATATTAAATATGTAGGGGAGGGTTCTTGAAAAAACCAATATTTATGTGAAAATTAAAGAAAACCATAGAAAACAATAACATAATTCATAAATCTTTTATTATTTTAATTGTTAAAAGATTATTTGAGCTTTTGTTACGTATATGTTGAACATAAATACGAGAATGAAGAGTTTTTCGTATACGTAACACTATGTTGAATATAAAACGGTTACGTATACATAAGTATATGTGACGTACATGTAAAACCATGCTACGGTTTTTCATTTGATATATACCCTTATTTATGTATATACGCATACACAAATATAAAGGGTGGTGATAAAAAAATTGTAAATTATGAGATCAGAATCTTTGGTTTTCTCTAGCTTTCATATGAAATTGTGGGTTTCGTAGGATTCATCCTCTATAACTCTATATATGTATGTATATATATTTTTTAAAAATAATTATAGGCTTTTAAAAACCTAATAGTAATTTAATTAAGTTGATCTATTGAAACTTAAGTTCCATTAACAATTTAATTAGTTAAGTATACTACTAGTTATTCTATCTAAACTCATTTCAAAAACTTTAGCAGTGTGTCACGATTCACTTAAGTATGTAAATTGTTATTGACTTTATATTATAAAGACATATTTTCTTCTACTCACTTAAATTCTAATTTTTTTCAAGAACCCTTAGTAACGACCCTGATTAGAATTTCCGATGAGTTGCTTAATACAATTTTCGAACATATTATACTTTAAACCGATCCAATTCGCACTTGCTTACTTAACGGATATCAATATTAAATTTTAATTGTAGTGAGTTTTGTTAAGATTGTTTCGCTAGTGCTTGCTTCATAATCAACATGTGCAACTATATAAACAAACAATAATCATTTAATTTAACTAGCTAGCATGATAGTACACATAGAGTCATGGGAGATCACACACGGCATACCATCAATTGTGCATAAAAATATTCTAGCCATGAATCCATGATCATGATCATGATCAATCATCATATAGCATGGTTTTGAAAACCGGACCGGACTGGCCGGTCTGACCGGTTGGACCGGAAACCGAACTCCGATCCGATCCGGTTTGGCGTTTAAAACCGTTTTAGTGTTGAACCGGTGGTCGGACCGGTTGAACCGGTCGAACCGGCGGTCCGACGGGAACCGGACCGGTTGAACCGGTGGTCGGACTGGTTGAACCGGTGGTCGGACCGGTTGAACCGGTTTTTTATATATATTTTTATTTTATTTTTGTAATTTTTACATATATTTATAAAAAACACTTATAATTTTATCCGATTGTTATATACGGTCCGACCGATTGAACCGGTCCGACGATTGAACGGTCCGACCATCGAACTGGTAAACATCCGGTTTACTGTCCGGTCCGGTTTTAAAAACATTTTCATATAGTTGCCAAAGAAAAGATCTCATGAGTTGCAATAATTCCATCAAAGGTAAAATAAAAATTGTTGTATATGTGATAGAAATATAGTTCCATGATATATCATTTTGTTTTTTTTCTAAAGTATAACCGACCATTATCTTGATATTTTATATAAATGTAGTCACTATTTGACCTAAAACTTTTACTTTTGGGCACAAAAAATTATAATAATTTTTGTGTGTGTATTTTGACTAGAGTTATGTTACTTTAACTTATTTTAAAATAAGAGGAGATTAAAAAAGGCAAATTTTTATTTTTGAAATGAAAGTTTGTTGCCAAATATTATGTAATTTACCTTTTGTGGTGGTTTTATTAAATTAAATGATATTATAGATATAATTCTACACCTTAACCGACATATAACAAAGCCTTAAATTAGGGGCACAATTAAAAAGAGAAAGGGTCAACGATTGTATGGCCGATCAAGAAAAAAAATTCTTACCCATGAGATGGCTAGCTCTGATACTATATTTAAGATTAATAAAAATCCATTTTTATTTTTCATTTTATAAACACGGGTATTTATATTTATATAATAGTGAAGTAACTAGGATTACATATAACATGCACTTCTCATGTTACTCTTCAAAAAAATTTATCACCTAAACATATATATTGTTTTAGTCAATTATTTATTTTTAGAAACCATAATTAATTATTTATTTTGTTTTGAATTTAGTTTTTTATATTATCAACTATTAAGTAATCATATATTATTTTGAAACATACTTTTATAATATTTTATATATTTTGGGTTAGTGTAATTTTAATACAACTTATTTTCAATTTTATAGGGTTATATTTATAAAATTATGAATTATATAGTTTTAATATTATACACAGGTTCTATACTAATTTATGATATATCAGTACAGGGAGAAAATCAAATAAATACATCATACACTTTATACTATCATCAATGCTATATTATCACAGTAGGTTTGTGTAAATTATCTAACAATTTGCGTACATAATTTATGCATAATATTTATAACTAGTGTTTTCTCCTACGTTACGCTTGCGGAAGTTTGGTTGTTTTGACCTATCTTATTCTACCGTGACTTTCTTCGTTATCGGGTCGGCTCATCGGAAACCACAAAAGCGTATACTGATACCGGTTTTGATAATATCGAATACCGATACTAATGTTTGGCGCCAAAAACACAAAAAATAAACTTTTGTGGTCAAAAAGCAAAACTATAAAACTTTATTGTTAATCCTAATTAGAATTTGGGTTTATATAGATTTTGTAAAATTATGTGGCTATAATATTAAGAAACAAACTTTACTGTAGTAGTGAAATTGCTTTTTAATATATATTATAATTTCATTTTAAAAAATTAAAAATTTAATCCCTCAAGTTTAGTTAAAGATATACTTTATAGCTTATAGTAATCTAGTTGTTATATATGATTAACCAGTCGTTTTTTGTTTTTCTATTATAGCATTAAAATTTAGTTTTTTCTATAAACTCAATATATTGTTGTCACATGTTTATTTTTTTACATTTCAATGTAAATTTCAGTCAAAACAAAGTTGTACATCATAATATACAAGTTACTGAACACACAACCATATAAGATGTTAAACTGATTTAACGTTTTGATAATTTTCTATTGTTTTCTTTTTTGTTCTTCTTACAACCAATATGTTATTTTATAAAAGGATTAGATTATACAAACACTTATTTATGTTATTGAGACATCTTATTATCTCTCTCTATGTATCTATATGTATGTATAAAAAAATATAAAGACAATAAAATATATTGGTGTATCAAATAACATACCCCTTTATAAAATCTAAATGTTTTGTGCCTATTTTTATTGTTGTATTTTTTTTTCATCACGTTGTGCTACTTTTATTAATGTTCGCATTTAAACTATATAATAGCTTTGTTTTTTACATAAAATTCCACATATTATCAAATGACTTGACACAATGTATGGGTTTGCGACGGATTTCATTATTTCATACAAGGTTTTGGATGTTATCAGTGGCCTCTAGTTTTGGCTTTCGTTATAAAAATTTACATATGTTATCGACGCGCGAGTTCACATTGATGTTCCAACGTTAGTTTTATAAGGTTTTACACCCCGTCGAACATTGTTTATTATTTTTTATATAAGGTTTAGAGTGTTATCAACGATATCCGAGATTCATTTTTTCTTATATAAAGTTACGTATATTAGCAACGTCACTTCCAATATGTAGGATCATGTTTCGAAGTTAGTTTTCGTACGCATTTGCGCCCCCGCTACAAAATGTGGTCTTGATGCTAGTTATTTATAATTAGGAACCGGTGGTTCAACTGTGACCGTTCAAAGATGACTAATTCCTTTGGTTGTCTGCTTCTATTGTGAAGATAGCTGGTTTTCGGGTCGATCTGGCCGATTCTAAAACCGGAGTAATCCGGACAGAATCAAATGGCCCGACTTATAACCATATTTTGTAATCTAATATACTAATTATTGAATACGATGATCATATAGTAAATTAAGCATACATACAACATCAAGTGATTTGTTTGACTGAATCAAACATCTCATTGCATCATCCATGTTTGTCACTGGTTAGATTTTTTGAGACGTGCCAAGTGAATGGGTCGGTTTGGTTTGGTTTGGTTTGGTTTGGTTTTAGCCTAAACGGAAACCAAAACCGCTAGTTCGGTTCTAGGTTTTTGAAACCGTTATGTTTTGGTTTTGTGGTTTTTGGTTTTCGGTTTTCACTTCAGTTTTAGTTTCTTTTTTGTTTTATTATTTGGGCTTCAAGTTTTTAAAAAAAAAATTATGAATATAAACTAAAATCTTTAGGCTTACAACATTTTATTGATATTAAATATAAACAACGTATTCTTATAAATTAATTGGAATTAAAATGAATTACAATTTAACAAAAAAAATTAATTAAACATTTTAATATATCGATTCAAACAAAGAAGTTTAAAGATTATTCTTGAAATTTAAATATTCAAAAAATAGATAATATAAGTTAAATAAGTAAGTAATAGGCTAATCATTTTTATAAATGTATGAATACACCTCTAAATTTATAAATTTAGTTTGTATAGTTTCAGTTCAGTTGTTTCGATTTTTGTTACAAGCAAAACCAAAACCAAAACCAAACCGAAAAAATCGGTTTTTAAAAACAATGAAAGCAAACCGTCGGTTTGTTATTAATTGCGGTTTTTTTGGTTCGATTTTGTCGATCATTTTAGTTACGTTTTGATTATTAGGGTTTCTTGCACACCTCTATTCGAAATGGGGTTGAGCGATTATCTTTATTTTTATTTTAAATGGCGCTCCTTTGTAGAGTGTATTTCAAGGTGTTGGCGGAAAAAATATTTATTAAAATGAGTTTTTGAAAATTATTTATCAAAATGGATGTTTTTTATCTCTTTCTTTTTATATAATCTCTTATAATTGGTTTCTTTTTATTTTTTTATTCAATACCCTTATTATATTTTTGTTTATTTTATTCTTTTCGCGTCCCAAGTGTAAATCACGCTCTGTATTCAGTATATTAGTATTTTCTAAAATAAGTGTCTATTTGAAAAATAAAGCCCGGTTACTATACAAAGCATAATTTTCATACAAAGTTATCGGAGCGTGACACGTGTTTTTTTTTTTGCGATGTGGTAGATTCGTCCGCGCTACAATTACGCATAAAAGGTACATAATCACTCAAGTTATATTCGTAATTACGCAAGTTATATTCATAATTACGCAAATTATATTCATAATTATGCAAGTTAATCAATTATTACACAAGTTATATTTATTTTTACGCAACAAAAATTACTCACTTTATAAAAAGTGTAACACAAGTTATATTTATAATTACGCAAATTATATGATAATTACACAAGTTATGTTAATAATTACACTGTTAATAATCACGCAAGTTAGACGCATATAACACATATACGTTTTAATAAAATTAAAATAATAAAAAGAAAGGATATATTTTTTGAGGTATCATGTAACTTGGCTCGTGATATGATGTATACCATAGTTATAATCATAAATATATATATTACTCAAATTTTTTATAAAAGATTGTTTTCTGTATTTATTCAACATAACGCTTTTGTCGATGATTGAGTAGCTTAAAATCAAAGAGACACAAAAATTGAGTAATATATTATATTTTTTATTTATTTATGTAATATGACATGTCACATGTTAAGTTATGAACAATGACATGTGTCACATAATCAAAACTAACGAAGTTAACTAAAAGTTAGGCTGAGACTATTATTAGTAAAAAAGAATCGAAAGTTGGTATTTATCTCGTTCAATTTGTTAGTTGAGATTAATATTGATCAATAGTTAATAGTTTGGATTTTTAAAATTTATTTTTTTAAATCAATAATTAATTATGTGAGTTAAAATTATTAAAAAGTATGACCAAGTGAAAGAAAGGAGTGTTTTTTACTAAAAGTACAAAATAACAAAAGAAAAATTTTAGTTTAACAAAATACGTGTTTATCAAACGTCGGGTTGTTATAACAATATTATATATTATAACAAAACCAACTACATGTACAATAAAGTTTCAAATAATATAATTTGATGCATATTATATTCCCGTAAATCACAGATCTATAATCATGAATTGGAAATTTATCATTTTAACTATATTAATATAATAATATAGGTTTATAATTATAGCTTTATCCTCTACCATTTCAACTTGATTTATTTAATTAGGATTTTAAGTTTTCATCGTAATTAAATTTACTGAGTCTTAATTTTTTTCTTTTTATATGGTTTCATGACTTTAAAATAATATATAACATCGTAATCATATTATACTATAATTAAATAATAAGGTTGGTGGGTTATTTGCTCTGTTTTTTAGAAGGTTAAATAGTTTATTTTTAGATCCTAATTTCACAAGTTGAGTTATAGCAATTGATAACACACGTTCCCTTTCACATGAGGGTGGATTTTTTTGGGTTTTTTTTGGTGTTGTTATATTCATATATGTAATGTAATTCTTTTTAACTATTAGACCATAACGTGTGAGACATAATAGTATTTTTTATTTTTTCTTCAGTTTCTAAAACTGAACCACATCAATTTTATACGATTAACAATGTTGTTGTCATTGTTGCTACACGCCTTACAAAATTCCTAAGCACATGCCGCAACACACGTATTTTAATTGCTAGTTAACAACATTACACAACTAATTTACTAGGTTTACTGATATACAACAAGTGGATAAAATAATGTTTGTATTATATTTGGTACTTTATTATAAGATACAACTGTTGACCAATAAAGTTCTTCGTCTTAATATATTTGTAAAATATAATAATATATAAAATAATATAATTTAATGTAATGTAATGTAATATAATATGATATGTCATAATAAGAATTTATATAAATTAGTATTTTATTTTAAAAAGTAATTGTTAATTAATGGTTGATATCAAATTATAAGAAAACGTATGTTAAAATGGTACCTAATCAAGCATGATTATTTTTCTTTAATCTTTTACAACTTCTCCACTTTTTTTAAATGCTTTAACTTTTATATACAACATTATTTTTTTTATAAAAACTATACCACAAAAACGAGCATCTTTTATATTTAAAAACAAGTACAACATCATTATATACAAAAACAAAGTTATATTTTTCAGCTCATATGGTTCTTTCTCGTCAATTGGTCTTTCTGCCGTTTATTGTGTCTTTTTGTATATTATTGTGTTTTTTTTAAATATCATTATGTTTTCTAAAATAATGTACTATGATAAACATAATGATAGAATACATAATGAAACAACATTGTTATGTATTTTTAGTATGTAAAATATAATGATAAATTAACAACTATTTAACTATTTATCTGATATAATAAAAATGATGATAAAATAATATAAAACTTAAAACATAACTTAAAGTAATAATATAATATAACGTAACATGTCATTATATTATTATTACCAAATATTATTATTGGAACAATTTTTTTATTATAGTTATTAACAAATATTATTATTACTATTATTATATGTTAATACGATTACTATTATTATTTGTTTTATAATTGTAATTTATTGTTATTCTATTTGATACTACCTTTATATTAACTAGGATGATTCTCGGCGCGTTGCGCCGGGAATTTTTAGTTGAATTGTATGTTCATATACGAACACTAAGCTAGTAAAATGTTTTATAAACGACCTAACAGTAGTGTTGTGATATTACATTATGATATTACAATGATTCAAAAGTAGAACATTCAACTCATTTTGGGTTCATGTCGAGCCGCTCTTAGCATAGAGCATCATAAATCACAACTATAAATTCCATTTGCTTTGTAATGAAAAAATTCAAGAACATGAGTTTTCTTAGACACCATATATCATACAAACCTTTTTTTCTTCAAAATCATAATGTTTTAATTATAGATAAAATGATAACATTCTTTAATTCTAAGACAAAATCATTATGACAAATTAACTTATTAAACATTTAATATAAAAAATTTACAATCTCTTTTTTTTGTGTTTTTAATCATGTAGCAAAGTGTTTGATGCCTAATTGAATTTTGGTGAATTTATAATCACGTGTAATCGTGTTTAATATCAATCCAAACAACTAACAGAACTACTGACATGAACATTTTAAGACTCACTGAATGAGTAGTGATGTCAAATGATTGAAGTTCTTCCGATGTAGGAGGTATTAGTGAACATGTCTTACATTTTTTGTTGGGGTGCGAATATTGACGAAAGTTCTTCATATTCATTTCTAGTCTCTTTTGCCTATTTTCTATCATCCAAAAAAGAACAACCTGTGCTCGTCTTTAGTCCATGGAATTCCCGTAGATCATCATATTGAGATGACTATTAGTTTAATTTATCAATTTTCATTGATAAACTATTAGCTAAGAATTTAAGAAATAACAAAACCTAGGTCATGACAAGAACAATCAATCTTCATCCAGGTACACAAATCTTACCAAATGCTAAAAATTATATATGAACTTATCATGATTTTGGTGATACATAACTATCACAAATAATGACAACCTAGCTTTTATTTCCCTGCATAAAGATTTTGATATGTTTAGCAATCTCTTAATCAAACTCCTTGGTTATTGACTCATGACTACAACACTAATTTGAAGACTATTGAGAGATCTGTAGGTTCGTATTGTGTAACCCCTGGTGCAAAAGTATTTATGAGCACTTTTGGGATCATTTTCAAATTACTATGCTTTCTCTAAGAAAATAAAATAAGCTCAAGCAGATCAATATTATTTGTGTTATGAGTTATGACCCACCAAAACACGAAAACCCAGTTCGGTAGTCGAAAATGAAACCATCTCAATCAATATACCATCAATATAAGATGATGAAACTACCTTGCATCCAACATAGTGATATCGGAAGGAATCAAGAAGGTCACACTCACAAACCTTGCAGGTGTTCGGAACACCTTTGCTCACAAACCATGGTGTACATCGTTTTTTGGTTGCCAAACCTGGAGGAGATTTCCGCCCGTTGCCACCCAAGCCCACCGTCTCCCATCAGAACCCTAGATCACCGGGGGGCTTGAACATTGATGAACATACCACAAATTTGTTGTTGTTTGGCCGCTGGCAACAAATGAACCGAGATGATTTGATAAACGTGAATGAGAATGTAAATTGCAATACCTGATCATTCGCACCTATTTTCTTCCATAACTTTTGACAAATCTCTGGAACAAAATCAAGTGTTGAATCTATTGCAGTTTTCACAAATCAAAGCAATTAAGATAGTTGAACAACTTTCATGGTGTTTATGCATGCTAACTCATGAAGCCCAAATAGAAACTTAGGTGACTTCAAGAAGATTTTTATGGATTCCCGGACATCATTGAAGATTGCCTCCCTCTTCTCTAACAACCGTCTCCCACCGAAGCACCATCACCATCCACCGATATCATCATAATGGAGGAGGTGGGTTTTGTTTTGCAAGCCATGGCCAGCACCGATGGTGCAACGACGGACCTAAAGGTTTTATTTCGGGTCTCTTTTAACTCTCTACCAACCTTGAATGCACCGTAGATTGAAAATGAACGATTCAGATTCTTAAATTCACTATTCATTTCATTGTACTTTAATTATAGAGTAATTAAGTTTGTAATGAACAATTATTTTTGTGTATACCACCTTTGATGCTTAAGGTACAATTTGATCTCCTATCATCCTTTATTTGCCTTTCATGGGCTCATTCCTTTTTCCGCCACATGGTGTGCAAGGTTGTCGCCGACGACAGCATGTTCTGGCCTTTTGGTTGTTGTTCGCCCCCTCCCGATTGTTGTTTGATCGCTGGTTCTTTGATTTATTTGGGCCTTTATGCTCTCTACTATCGTCACCGCCCCCTTGCACCTTATGTGGTGGTGGAAGCAACGGAGGTCATGGTGATGATGACCGGCTATTAAGATTTCTTACGACATATATATAGTTGTGTTGTTGGCCAGATGGTATTGTTGGGTATGTCATTGTTTCAGTGTTTAGCTCCGTTGAACTCCGGGGGGGGGGGGGGGGGGGTCGAATGCTCGTTCTAAGCCCGAATATGACGGTTATTTTGTTTCACATCATTTTGGTTCGTTAATCACGCACGTAATGCGCGTCAACAGAGCATAATAGTTATTATTTATTTAGTTCTATATAAAATAAAAATGTTTATAAAAAGAGAGACCTAAATTTCAATCTGGATTTCCTTTGAGACTGAAAAGCACTTAAACCCAAAAAGGAACTCGTTCTAGATAAGTATTTGTATTAACTAGTATTAACCCCCTTGTGTTGTGGTGGGGGTGTAAAAAATTCCAAGTAGCATCAATTTTATACAACCATTAGTGACTATCAACACTGGAAAAACTCATATTAAAAAAGAAAAAAAAAGGGGAAATAAAACTGAACTGATAGTAGATATAAAAACGTTAAATGCCACACGTAAAATGTAAAACATAAAAGATCAAAACTAAGTAGATCTAAGAACCGTAGGTTTTGACAGGGTCGTTCACGGAAAAAAGGATAGGCATAAAAACGTTAAACCACACGCGCACATTGCGGCGTGTGAACTTGTAAAATTTAAACCGAAACATAAAACGAAAATGTTGTAAAAAATAAAAAGTATAGGCAACCAAAGTTGAAAGTAAAAATTATAAGAATTAAATTGTAAAAAATATAAAAGTATTATAATTAAAAGTAATAAAATAAAAAACAAAAAAATAAACAAAAAAAAAAACAAAAACGGATGCAACCCACTAAAGCTTTGATACAACTAATAATGCACAACCCCACTTGGTGATTAATATTATATATAATATATAATATTGAGACTTAAAAAATTTGGATGGAAAGTTAAATAAAACCAAGTTTGAATTAGTAAGGTACAATACCATAAATTGTGAATTTATATACATATAGTTGAGTAGTGCAGGGGTTCGATTGGTAAATCTTCAATTACTACTCTTATTAAAACCTTTGATCGGTGATGTTTTTTTGTGTGTGTTTATACATTTATTTTGGATGTGGGTTTGAGGTTTGGGATGAGGTTTTTCTTTTGGGTTTTTGGTGTCTGGACGTATCTTTTTTATGTGTATTTTGATTATGTTCATTGGCGTTGTTTTTTCCGGGTTCCTACTTTTTTTTCATTCGGTATTGATACCTTAACGATCCTCACTATTAAGGTTTGGGTTTCCTTTTGTTTGCTTTTTTTGGGGCTTTGGTTTTCGTCAGTTTTTCTATTTTAAACTGTGTCGCCTTTTTGCGGCTTTGATTTTCGTCTGTTTTGTGTATGGTGTTTGGTTTTGATTTAGTTTTGTGTTCTAAATATTCTGGTGTGTTATCAATTTGGGGTTTTGATGCGTTTTACTTTGTGTACTTTATTGATTTTAGGCAACGTGCGGCGGTAAAACCTAATCTAAGATTAGAGACCATAAATTCTGAGAAAATAACATCCATTAAGTCATAGTAATTTAAGCATATTTATTTGCACTTTACTGTACATGTTAGTTGCCTTTTGTTACTATATATAATGGCCTAGGTCTTTTTATGGACTCTAATTACCCGTCGTATTACTTCTGAAAAGTTTAACAAACCTATAACGCTACTCAATTATATTGAAAAAAACAAATTAAAAAATCAAATAAACTTAAATGCAGTTTTATCTATGATAAGTACCAAAAAGGGGTTATTGATATTTTAATAACTCCAATTTTCAGTTGATAGCTGGTATTAATCTCAACTTAAAAGATATTTACAGTTACTTATAATTTTATTTCTCTGGTGATCCCTTACTAACTCATAGTTAACGTTGTTAGTTTTTGATAACGCGAACTGCTTATATGGTCAAAAAAGTAAGCAGAAAGTTGAAATTAATTAGGGGTGTAAACGAGCTAAGCCGGCTCGCAAGCTACTCGGGATCGGCTCGAAAAAAGCTCGAATCGAGCCGAGCTTAAATGAGCTCGAACTCACATAATGGCTCGTTTACTAAATGAGCTTGAGCCCAAGCTTTAGATATTGAGCTCGAGCCGACTCGCGAGCCTAAACGAGCTTTTTTTATATAATTATTTATTTACATATAAAATCTATATGTACATATATATTATTATGATAACATTAATTAAATAATATATATTATGTTAAATATAGAAAGTTTCACTATAAAAAATTATAAAAGTAATTATAAAAATATAAAAATTTAATAATTTAACAATAAACGAGTCGAGCCCGAGCCGAGCTCGGGCTCGAGCCTGATAATTTTTTGACGAGCCGAGCTCGAGCTTTAGAAATAAAACTTCAAACAAGTCGAGCTCGAGCTCGAGCTTTCTAGAACTAAAATGAGCCGAGCTCGAGCCTAAACGAGCTCGGGCTCGGCTCGACTCGTTTACATCCCTAAAATCAACTATGAGTTCCGTTAATCTGAAAATTATGTTTCTAGAAACATGTCAATTTTCAACTTTTGATTTGAACTACTTGACTCGTTCGAGGTAGATTTCAAGTGATAGTGGGGCTAGACACCAAAAAACGGACCTGTTTGAGGCCGGGAAGTGGTAGAGTTGAAAGATGGCTCAAAGGTAGTCCCCATTCATAAAAAAAACCTAACGAGGGTTAACTTTCGGTTAGTAAGAGATTGTTGGAGGGAAATAAACTAAAAGTTGAAAATGTTTGTAAGCATTTATGAGTTAGGATTAATCTCGGTAAATTAATGAAATGTAAAATTATTAAAATCCAATAACCCTATAAGAAAATAAATTCACACAGCAAAAATTGTTATCTTTTACAATTTCTTATTATTTCTTATATTTTTCCCGGCGTGTATCTATTATAAGTGTTAGCTTTAATATTTCAGTTTTTCTTTTATTAATTATTTCATCAATTAAAGTTTGCTTTTAGAACTCGTTGTAACTTGTAACATGTGAGAAGTATCGTCATCCTAACTATATTTCACAATAATATATTTTACTGATAGTATCTATTTAAATGCATTTTTTCCTAAAATTCAAACATACCCTTTTCATTTCTCCCTAGTTAGTTGTTGTAGTGTTTTGTTACGATAGTTTCACGCCTCGATTGGATCATATGTTGACGGAAAGACCGTTTAAAAGTGATAGTGTGATAGTTCCATGCTATTGCGGATGACATAAATAGAAACAAAGGTTTGACGTATACTTTAGAAAATTGTGAGTATGCTAGTAATATATATTTTTAAATTATATAATAAAATTATCAATATGAATTTCTACTTGAACTTTAGAACTTTTATATAAAATAAAAATCCCGTATACTATTTTTTATTTTGTGTGGAGTTAATTATTTTATTTTGTATGGATTTAATATTAGTGTAATATTAAATATAACAAATTTGTTTAAATGTTTTCTTTAATTTTGTATAAATTAGTGAGTTGTAATAGATATTCATGAATAGCAATACTCTTAAGCTCTCCGCGTTGCAGCGGGGTGATAAAACCATATCAAGTAACACTAATGACATATTATAGTTAATGTCTACTAAGACCGAAAAACCTCGTATCTAAAAAGCAATAAAAAAAGATAAAATAACACCGAACGGAAAAGTAGACATCAAAATATTAAACCATGCATACGAAACGTAAAACATTTAAAACATAAGTAAGCGATTTAGAACCAATGCCTTGCGACGAACCCATTAAACGGGAAAAAGATAAGCCTAAAACGTTGAACCACACACACACGCTGTGTTGTGTTAACTCTTAAAATTTAGACCTAAATATAAAATGAAAATTTTTTAAAATTTAAAAAGTATAGAAGATTAAAATTGAAAGCAAAAAATATTGAGGCTAAATAAAAAGATGTAAAATTATTATTTTAACATAAAAAATGTTAAAGATTAAAAATAACAAATATGAATATAACACATGATACAACTCATAATGCATAAGTAATAAATAGTATAAAAAATAATGTATATATTGTAAGATAAATCAAATCTATTGTGGCATGTATGTTAAAACAAGAAGAAAGGAAGGGTTTTTGACACCACCACTAACATTTTAAAGCGGGTACAACATAAATATGCAAAAAGAATACATAAAGATGATTGTATAATAGCATAATGCATATACAACTTAATAATTATTATTACTTAGATATATAAATTTATATGAATTCAACAAGACATTAAAAACATGTTCATATATAAATTTTATAGAGAAATGATAGATCTTTAAAATTTGAGTAAATTAAAGATAAAAAGGATTAATTTAAATTTTCGTAAGGCCGTCAGATTATAATAATTCAAACTATCATTTATGGCTGGTATAGAAGCAAATTATTATTTTAGTCCATGAGGTTTGACGAAAATTACGGGTTCAGTCCAATAATTTGTTTATTACGATGGCGGTCCAATAGTTTGAGTTTGTTTCAATTTCGTCTGAATCATTAACGCCGTTAATGTTTGTTTTGTTAAACAATATAAAAAGACATTTTTGCCCTTAGTTTTAATAAAGCCCATCCCCATCCCCATCCCCACCCAACCCATATCCCCCCTCTTTCTAACTTCTCTCTCTCTCTCTTCTTTTTTGCTGGTAAAGTGTATGTGGACCAAACTCAAAGAGGTTACCATCACGCACCAGCACCACCTATAACCCACCGACCACCACAAAATCTGGCCACCACCAATCACCATCGACGACTAAGGTGTTCTCTCTCTCTCTCTCTCTTGATTACACAACCACCCTTTGAACCACAACCATTCATGTCTTACCGTCATCATGTAACACAAAATCAAAACCCCTACTGCTTTTACCTAATCCAATAACACCAAACCTAGAAACCTAATCGAAGAACCCTCGAAGAACCCCAAACCTAATCGATGACCAAGCTACTCTTGAGATGATATTCTGGTGGAGCGGCGTCTAGTGATGGGGTTGCGACCACCAAAGGCGGCGTATAATGATGGGGTTGTGGGTACGGAGGCGGTGGACGATGGTGGGGTTCTGGCCAACAAAGGGAGAGAGAGTAGATTAGGCTATGGTGGAGTGGGGTGGGGGAGGAGACTGTACTTTGATGGTGGAAGTCAGGGATGGCGGTGAAGGTGTGACCGGAGAACGTGGTTGAGGGGCCGGCTGAAGAAGGTAGTGGATGTGGCAGTCGTGGAGTTGGGGTTATGGAGAGAGAAAATAAAGAGAGAGAGAGAGAGAAATATCAGATTGGAGTGATGTAGGGTAGGGGTGGGGTGAAGTTTTATTTTTTTAATTTATAATTATAAGGGTAAAATTGTCTTTTTCTATTAACTTAATAGAATATTTGACGGTGTTAGTCATATGGACCGAGATTGAAACAAGACTTAAAACTATTGGACTGTCAGCGTAATTAATGAACTATTAGACTGAAACCATAAATTTCATCAAACCCTAAGGACTAAAAGCGTATTTTACTCCTGGTATAATTATACCATAAGTATGAACAATAATAATTTTAACTTTTACTTTTGTTACCAAGAGTAATCCTAATAAAATAATCATTCAATTCATTGATTAACACTTCATTTACACCATAACTTTGCTAATTATGATGATTGTGATGGTTTAAATAAACAATCTAAAAAATCTAAAAGTATAACAAGTAATTTCAACTATTTATTTTTTTAATCAATGATTAAGACAAATGTAAAGAAGAACTTTGTTAAAAGAGTATTTTAAGTATATCCAATTTTGTTGACTTTTTTTTGGTTCTCTTGCTTTTTTTAAACATTTATAATATTTAAATACAATATTATTTTTTATAAAAATTACACCATCAAAACAAGTGTTTTTCATCTTTTTAACGAGTAAATATCGTTATACAAAAAATGATAATAATATTTTTACGTTTTCGGTTCATATGAAATATGCTCATTATTTTTTTTCTTTAGTACAATTCAATGCGGTTTTTTATTAGTTAATATGTTTTTTAAACACTATTTTTTTTACTAAAATGATAAATGAAAAAATAGTAAAATAACACTGCTATGTAATTTTGGTATGTAAAACACATGGATTCAACTACTAATTAATCTAAAATAATAGAAAATGAAATAAAATGTAAAAACACAAAGCTAAAATGTCTCATTGTATTTTTTATCGTGGTTGTGTTATCAAAATGAGTTTTTAAAACAAATTGTGAAATAACATTATTTTATATCTTTGATTGTAATACACAATGATGAGATAACATTTATTTTTATGTAATAGTTAAAAAACAATGAAAAAAACCATGAAATGATTTAAAACGCAAGACACAATGGTAAATAAATATAACACATTATGTAAACAATTTTGACACAATAGCCCGACGTATTAGATACAATGACATGTCGTATATGACACGATAATCAAAATGTCTTATATTTTAAAACAATAAAAAAAATATGTTAAATCTAGAATCGTTCTTAAATTTTTTAAATTAAATATGTTTTTATTATAACCCCAATGGTTAATAGAAGTTATATCGGAAGTTGCTTTAAAAATATACAACTAATATATATACGGTCAAAAAACCCATCAATATAGGCGTGTTAAATATAAATCAAAATACCAGAATTAACATTGTTTAAAGTTAGTATCAATAATAAAATATGAAACCGACTATAAGACACGTGTACAAGAGTATGTCATTTACTCATCTGATAAAATTCAATTAAGTTATGACACGTGGTCAAGAGTATGCCCAAATCACATGCTTTTGTATGGGAACTCATCAAACGTAAATTTTATCTAGACGTGACTCCTCCGGTTTCGTTTAGTCTCGTAAAACAGTTTTAGTCAGCAGAGATAAATTTCAACATTTTGGCACAAAATTGTCATTCAGTTGTTTTATCGGTGAAAATTTAAAAAAAATTATTATTTGCATCTTTAATGTTTATTTATTTTAACCATTTGTATTCTTTGCAGTTTTAAAATCATCATTTACCCCCTAACGTTTTATTTTTGTATCCATTTAAATACAAAACTTTAACATCATTAAGTTATTATGTTAACTTTTTATAGAATGACAAAATAGTTAACAGAAAAACTAAAAATGTTAGGATTCAAATGGGTACAAAATTGATATATTAAGGGGTAAATAATGGTTTTGAATCTGTATGAATGTAAGTTTTATTATAGACAAACATTAAAAATACAAATGATAATTTATTAAAAAAAGCAGATGATAATGAAAATAATTTAAGCTACTCAATGTTCATCTAATAATTTACTTGAATGCCTTATTCATATTTTTGATTTACCCTAAAAGGAATAACTTGATATTTTTACAAAATAATCCCTTTTAACTTTCCACATCAATTATACTATACCTAATTTGAGCATCCATATATCATATACATGACATTTAACTTTAATTTATTTAAGTACAAAACTACCATTATGCAAGTGATACGTCATTACATAACGATATCAGACAATAAAATCTAACACCACAATTATGATAAACACTACTTTCTATTAAATATTGGAAGATGTTTGACTTATGAAACCAGTTTATAAAAATAATAAATAAATGGACGTATTCATTCGCCCAGGATTAAAAAGAGGTTAAAACGTTTCGTTATCTGATATATAAATTTATACTCTATGCAAAAAGGTTGTTAATCACGTCTTATACTTATGACATTTATACCATAAACAAATTTAACAGTTGTTTTAACACTCGCCCTTTAATAACAAAATAATAATACAATAATAATGTCCTGTGAATTGGTTGATTGGGTAACAGGTGAGCAGGAACCATGGAATTGGAGCCAACATTATACTTCCCAAATTGGAAAACCAATCTAACGTGCACAACTCTAACTGCATTCATTAAGTCTTTCTTTCCAATTCATTTTCTTTTTTTTCAAGTTTGTCTTTGTTGCGTTTTAAGCTAACCTCGTCGTCAAAGGGAAGAAAATAATTACCGGAAGAATTCAAAGAGAAATCGACAAATAATTCATATTTCGTTATAAATTATAGGAAAATTTTCATATATACCCTTACAAATTTTCAAAATATCATACATATACCCAAAGAAAATATGAGATATCATATATAGCTGTAAAAACTTTCATAAAAATATCATATATACTCGTAGAGAGCTTCATAAATATCATATATACCCCTTTAGGGAGCGTTTGGTTGAAAGAATGAAATGGAATGGAATTGAGAAACTAGGATAATTTTTAAGTAAAATTATGTTTGAGTGGGTAATGAAATGTAAAATCCAAAGGAATGTTTCATCTCAATTCCCTTGGTTGTGGGATTTCAAAATCCTTCCACCTAGAAAGGGAATCTGAAATCCCACAACCAAGGGAATTAAGGTAAAACATTCACTCGAGTTTACATTTTATTACCACTAAAACATAATTTTACTTAAAAATTATACTAGTTTCTTAATTTTATTTCATTCCATTCCATTCCATTCTATTATTTCAACCAAACGCTCCCTAGAAAACTTTCAAATATCATATATGCCCAAATTAATTTGAAAATATCATATATACCCTAACCAAATTTACAATATTACAAATACTCTTTTTAATAAAATTAAATATCATATTTTTGTTAAATGAATTATAAATACACGTCTTTCTACTTATAATTTCTCAAAACTTATTTCATAGTCGACAATCTTTTTTCGTATTATTCCCATAAACATACATATTTATGATGTCTGTATGGAATCAAAAGTTTATTTAAAATAATTAAATGACAAATCTTATTTTAATAATTCAAACTAACTCATTGGTCGTTAATAGTTCAAACTAATTATTTGGTCAGTGACAATCCTAACTTTCAATTTTATTATCAATAATTATTTTAGTATCATAATTATCATAGATTGACACTCGATTTGAACTTATTTTCCACTCAAATTCGCTTGTATGTTATTTTGCTTTGTTCTTAATTATTGTGAGTACAATCAAGTGCAAATTAACTCTATATATTTGATGATTATGTTACTCACATTGTAATTGGTAATAAAAGTGAAATTTTGGATTATCATCTTTCAAATTAATAGTTTGAATTATTAGCAATCAATGAGTAATAATTCGGATTATTTACAACCAATGAGTAATAATTTGAATTATTAAAATCTAATTTATATATTAAAATTATTCACTCTTAAAAGTTCTTAGATTTCTTAAATAAAATTTTAATTAAAATAAGTTAAAAAACTTAGTAAAATTTCAAGATAAAACATAATAGTTTAATATAAAAATGAGTATTTTATATAGTAAAAATATTCATTATGATAATTAACTAGGTTATTGGTTTGTAATTTACATTTTCAAAATTTTAATTACTAAAAAAGTTATGATTTTTATTGTTTACGAATAAAAATTTAAATATATAGTATTAATATTATTTTAATTAATAATAGTGTTATTAGATTTTAATAATCCCAATTTTTTTATTTGAGCTCATTTTCCTTCTACTGTGAGCTTAAAATTTTGATGTATTGATAAAAATAAAAGATGAACCGTTTCTATTAATATTTTAATAAAATGAATTAAAATTAGAATTAATAGATATAATAGTATAATTATTAGAAAGGTATATATGATATTTTGTTCTTAGTTTGGATATATATGATATTAGTAAGATTCTAGTGGTATTATATATTTTAAATTTAGTTTGGGCATATATGATATTCGTGGAGTTATCTACGGGTGTCTTTGATATTTAAGATGTTTTTCAAGGGTATGTATGATATTACAATATTAATATGAGTACATATGATATTTGAAATTCTTTTTAGAAATATGTATGATATTTAAGAAGTTTCAAGGGGTATATATGATATTCTTATTGATATTGATATTTTTTAATGCATATTGTATGACTTATTAATCTCTCTCTCTATGTAGAAAGATAATGTAGTGCAATATGATTATCAAAATCTAACAAACTAATAATAAGACAGGATAAAATATATAGATATAAGTAGATATAGATATGTACAAGATTTTTTATACATTAAGGTGATACAAAAAGTAATTTAAACTAACTGTTCCTTATTGAAAATCATTAAACAAAAAGAAAAGTTATAATGTCGATTATTAGTTGGAAGCGACAAAACGTGTTAGCCCATCTCCGATTGCCAGATCAGAAGAGAAAGAAGCTATGGGGTTTGGTTCTCGTTTCATATGCTCGGATCAACCAACTTTTGTCTTGAGCTCTATGGTCGATTGTTATGGCTAGGGGTGTGACCGAGCTATGCCAACTACTTTGTATTGACTCGCTAAAAGTTTGAATAGAACCTTGCTTGAGCCTATATTTAGGTTCATTTAATATATGAGCTTAATCCCAAACTTCACATATTAAACTTACTACACTTACAAGCCTACACATGTTATTTATTTATGTATTTATATCAAATATATGTTTATATAAAAATTGTTAATTTTATAATTTATAGATATTGTAAAAATTTTCATTCTAGTGGATCGTGATAGGAACGTACACCAAGTTTGAAATAAAGTGGGTGGACTGAATAAAAAAACGTTAATATTCTTGTAATTTCTTTTCTTCCCCGTCTAGTTACCTGCTTGCCGTGTGGGTTCTAATATATTTGCCGTATTTTAAAAATAACAGAAGATGAATTGTACTTATATATTTATATGATACTTAATATAGAATGGTTCAATATTCTTTTCTTATTCTTGACTAGAGCAAATCAGAATAGTTTAACAAGTGTATGAACAAACTCAACAATTTTTGTTTCCCTTCCAAATATTTGTACTTTTGGGTCACAAGAACACCATACTTTGTATTACTACTAATTTTTTTCACAACACATCATTTTTTTCTATGTTCGAATATACACGTGTTAGATATAATTATTTTTATTTCAAGTCAGCGTAATGTTTAATTTATATGTACCAAATATTCATTATCAACGTGATTACTTAATCCTATGTTTCGCTATAAGTTTTATATAACATCAAGAAGTCACGGTGCTCAGCAAAGCCAACGGTTAACTTTTTAACGAAAATGGTAACAAGGGTACTATATAAACCTCAACTGACATACATGATTCAAATTAGAGTGAAAAAGTAGAAAAATCTCATAAGGTTTTCTCACCCATTCATTAGATACCTCAATGTACACAATCACCCCATCTCCATTAAGGTTTTCAAAACCTAAATCCTTTTGTAAATACACCCAAAGGATGAGGTTGGCCATATAGACAAGACTAGAACTAGGAAAAAAGAAGTCTAACACACAAGCTCAACAATGGCAAAACCATGTTCCATCTAAACATAACAGCCTCTCTCCACAAGTAAAAAAAAATCTAGAAAGCCCACTAGGGATATGATAACGATGACGACAATGATGATGATGATGATCAGTCGCGTCTCACTTTTTAAGTTCGAGCATATCGCCTTCGATGTCAAATGTAGTTAGTAGTTTCAACCACGACGATTCCCCACAAAGTGGTTGAAATCATGGTGTTGGACACCTAATTGTCTCAACCACGAATCAGCCACACTCACAAGTGAAGCTAGCTTCTCTTGGTCATTTGTATGCTTACTCGACATCCAAACGTCTCCTTGCATCTTGTAAGTGGCCAATCCAAATGGCGGTAGACGGATTCCTTCTCCTTCCTTTCTCTCCCTCTTTGTGAATTCATTTTGGTCTTCAATATCCGTATCTAGATCGACCAAGTGATGAGTAAGCTCCATGAAAAGATACTTTCAAAATAGCTAGGAAATTAACATGTGGTCCCAAAACATCATTTTACCTTGAAACGATGACGAGAGGGTATGGTACGTCAAGAAACATGTATACAAGTCTTTTATTGTCCTTCCCATGGGAATGTGATATATCGGGTACCTAAAAACAAAGTTCACAACGTTTAACACACACACACACACACTTGTAAAATTTTAAAGCTAAAATGAACAAACATGTAACAAGCATACCAAGCAACCGACATCCAAGTAGCGGGTGAAAGATCAACGCTTCTTAACGACATGAGTCCGGGGTATTGTTTAGATAACGCGCATACCTTAGAAAAACAACAAACAAAATTAGGACAAAAAGGTTAACGAGAGAAAGAATAGGGGATTAAGTGACATTCTTGTAACTATATGGGGATGTTTGGTAAATACAAGCCACGTTAGAATGGTTAATCAAACACTATAAGGCATAAGCAACAACTGACCACGTCAAAGTAAAAACGTGTGCGCATGAAACTTGAAAGAATGGGCACATTGGAATGAGGGGTAAAAGGGTCATTTACTTCATAAAAATATCATAGCAGACAAATAGTAACAAATTTATAATTATATTTTATTTAGTTTGTTTTTATCTATTTAGATGTGGACCAGTAGACTTTATTGCTCATGAGGTTGTTACCCACACACATATCATTTGTCTACTTGATAATATTATTTGAGAAAAAGCAAACCAAAAGAGTCAATTATATAAAAGTATATACTATTTTGATTCCGATTTATGTACACTCAATTCGTCTTTTAAGCATGTAAGGCTCATATTCACTTGTTCTATTCCAGTGAAGAGTATGTGTGCAAACTTAAAAGACGAATTGACGAATGAGTAAGATTTTAAATTAAGATAAAAAAGCTAGAGCGTATATAATTAGTCAATTAGCCAATTTTCTCAATTTCTCAATGTAAAGACTAGGTATAATTTAATACGTTACCAAAAACTAATTATATAGTTTATACCTTATCAACGAGAGGAACTCTTGTATAAGGGGTTGATTTATCAAAGTATTGAAAGTAAAGCTGACCCAACCGATCATTCAAGTGAAATTGTGTCTCGTGCTCAAACACACCTCGTCCGATGAACATCGTCCCACCTTGACACCTTCTCACTCTCACTCTCCTCACTAAACGTATCACTGAACGAATCCCGTGTTTCAGAATCGGTTTCTTCCCTGTGAAAATAAAATGCATACTATTTAATAATACATCCTTAGCAAACTATTAGCAACCCATACTTTTTCATCCTTAGGCATCATAAATTCATATCAAAATGTCGTAGAGTATAAGTTTTGTTGTCAAATTTTACACCTCGCAATACACATAAAAATAAAGACAACATAACTCAAACTCTGCCGTATCATATATAATTAGCAAGAAACACATCATCTTTATAACCTCTATAGACCATTTCATAAAGACATACTACTTTTCTAAAGGGCTTATAAATTATTATATTATACCTTTTTAACTTCTGTGTTCTTATCTAACTTATCAAGGGCATTAAGGTAATTTCTACCAATAATATTATCGAATATTCTAGAGTGGTAATTGTTACTCAAGAAACAGAGCATTGAACAGAAACACAAGATCAAAGAAAATACCGAAGGTAATTCAACGATGAATTGCTTGTAAAGATTTGAATGCCGGAGAGATAAGGCACATAATACTGTACGATGGTGTCATCTCCGCCGTCGGCGACGGTGATCGGAACTCCGGCGCCGTAAGCACTCCATTCATCGAAGCAATTCCACAGATCCGACAACGTGAAGAACTTAACTTTCTCTCGATCCCATGGATGCCATAGCCTGTTAAGGTTTCTAATCTCACTCTGCAATCCAAAATGAAACAATTTATTAGACGATTACAGCAATTAACGAAATGGGGATTTCAATTTCCATCATATTAATAAAAAATCTATCGAAATTAAAGATGGAATTGAATTACCTTGGGGAGAAATTGGGAGGGAACAACAGGGGTTGTGGAATCCATGAACGATTGAAGGTTGGAGGATGATTTGATCGATCTTGAAACATTGTAGAGAAAGAAAGGAAGGGGCAGATGAGAGGTTTTCTTGTGTTGTTGAGGTTTTTGTTTCTCTCTCCTCCTACCCTGTAAAAAAAACAGAGGAATCCTCCTGATTCTCCTAATTATCAAGAACAGAGGAAGAAGATGATCTGATAATCATGAAGATGAAATAGAAACCGTAGAGGGGTTTTCGGGATTTCCTTTGTTTTTAGAGAGAGAGAGAAGAGAGAGAGAGAGATTAAATTAAAAAACTAAATATTTGATTTGATTGGACTAATAATATCTTGATTTATGAAGAGTAATTGAAGGAGGAAAACAGTGAGACTTCAATTTTTTTATTTAGAAACCATCTAATCAATTAGCGTTTCTTGACTAAAACGGTACGATCGTGTCAATTAAAGACAATCGATCTTCATCTGTCGGTCACCGGAAACTGCAAACTCCCACAAAACTGACGACAATCGAAAGCTAATGAAAAGCTGATCAAAATACCCAAAATTCAACAGAGAGAATGACGACGAGGGCGTATGAAATTGGGTGGGAATCGGAGAAGATGACCGGAAAATGGATGAATTCCGGTGGGTATAAAACAGGGGAAGTTGCAGAGTGAGGGATTTAGATGAGAATCACGTCTTCTTTGTACAGAGTTTTCTTGGTGGGAAGATGATATGTGTCAAGGAAGTGGTCAACAGGATATAATATATGTATGTATGTATGTTATTATTTTATTTATCGAAGATGAAACGGTGGCCTTGTATTAATTTTAGAGGAATTAACGGAAATATTATTTTCTTCAAGTGTTTTACAAATACTGACATTAAAGACAAAATATTTGTCAGAGTGCATTGCGTATATGTTTTTACTTGTGTATTGGATTTTTTTTTTATAAATTAGTCACTTTGTTAACGGTTGTTTGGATCATTAATCGTAAAAGTATTCTGGTTAAACTTAGGAGTTTTTTTCTTTTTGATTTTAACTTAAGATCTTCTTATTCAAATAGAGTTTTGGGTATTTCAATTCAATAAGTGATCTAAAAATCTATTACATAAATTACTCATTTAACATAGCGATCTGGATAAAAAAGTCGTCTAACTACTTTTATTCACATTTTATTTATCTTATTAATAATTAGTTAAAGTAATATGATAATTAAGAGGGTTCAAATAAAAACTTTTTTGTGAGAATTTAGAAATTATTGGAAGCCATAAGTTTTTTGATGACAAAATGATAAATGACAAAAACATTATACAAAAATTATAAAACAAAAAATAACATAAATGTAAAAAATACATAATCAACCAAAAATATTTTTCTCGCTACCCTCTTTCATAAAAAATAAAAAAAATTAATAAAAAAAATAATTAAAGCTCGATTTTTTTATAAAATTTATTTTACATATGTGTAATACTGTATTTACACATGTACATATAAAACTGGATTTACGCATATGTATAACCAAATTTATATATATGTATATAACGGTTGAACAATTTTTTTTAAAAAGTATATCAATATGTTACGTATTAAAAACATAAAAAATACTAAATTAAGGGTAAAAATTTTAAAAAATAATATTGTGAAAAAAAAGCATGAACGTTAAAAAAAGTTGAAAATAACATATGAATTGTAAATGTGTGGCTCATATTGATTTGTATAATTTTTATACAAAATATGATTTTTAAAATAACACTATCCTATGATAAATGTATTATTAGGTATAGATTTGTGTATATATTTTATTATTAGTGTTTCATAGGTAGGAATAACAATAAAACAGGCTGGGAGATTCTAAAACCGTCTATTAACATGATTAAATACTTATGAGAAATTACCTGTTGTGATTTTTAAGTTTTTTTTGTATTTTTCAAAATAATTACATGTTTACTCTTAGAAATTTTCACTTTTATTATCCAAAGAATTGGAAAACTATAAAAACATACATTGATTGCTCTATCACCCAAACAATTGAAAATAAGAATAAAAATATATAGTTTTACGACTATGGTTCTCGTAAATGGATATATATGTTTCATGTAATTGTATCGGTATCACTTAATATTATGCATATATCGTATGTTTGAATTTTTTTTAAAACTTATATAGATCTAACTAGGCATCACAAATGGTTTATCGAGTTTGGGTTCATTATATTCGTATGTATGCATTGTTTTTTTTAATATTCTATTATTTCAACCACTAAATCACCTATGACCAGTTTACTATTTTCTTTAATAGCAACATCAAAATTTTCTATAATACAATCATCTCAATTTGTATTAGAACTTATAATTTTATTTTTTTAAACAATAAATCTATGTTTCTTCTATTACTAAATTACTACAAACTACATTATGTTTGGGTTTAAATCTAGAACCTTCTTTTCTAAAGACAAAGACTCTACTAGGTTCCTAAAGACAAAGACTTTACCAGGTGGATTAGCTCACATTTTTATAATTTTATGGTTTGAGTGTACATCATTAAAATATTTTAGACTAATTTTAATTAATTAAAATAATCTTGTTGGCTTAACTAAGTTCATGTTTTTCTATATTAGAATTGTGTGATTAATGGTTTTAATTTTAACTTTTAAAATGGTCGTAGAGACCGTATGTCTCGTGGATTGAAATGTCAATGCTCCGTCAATTAGTGGAGTAGAGTTTATATAGATGAATAAATTACAAAATGATGGTATATAAAGAATTAATAAGTGTAAATATTACAAAGG
This sequence comes from Flaveria trinervia, assembly GCA_025506515.1. Taxonomy (NCBI): domain Eukaryota; kingdom Viridiplantae; phylum Streptophyta; class Magnoliopsida; order Asterales; family Asteraceae; genus Flaveria; species Flaveria trinervia. The sequence goes on from CM046452.1 coordinate 74,693,005, forward strand.
TGACCCATTAACATCCACCCTCAAGAGAGGGTGGCGGAACAAGATGTAGTGAAGATGGCACAACTTGTAGCTTGGTCAAAATAAATCTAGTGTGTAGTTTTCCCAAAGAAAATAATCTCAATAAAATGGTAATCCAATTCGATTGCTTTACCCGTTTGTGAGAAATGAGGTTTTGAGTGAGAAAATTGACGCTATGATTATCACATAGGATGTTTGGACAATCCAGAGGTAAAGCATGTAATTTTCATAAAAGATGGGTTAACTAAATTAATTCAACAATAGTGTTAGCCACGGTTAGATATTCTACTTTACAACTGAAGTGAGTGGTCGTTTGCTTTATCTTTGCATTCCAAGAAACTATATTCCCCTTAAAACAATTGAGTAACTACGCGTTGAATGATGTGTCTCTAGGCAACATGCCCAATCGATAGAATAACCAAGTAAGGAAGACTTAGTCTGTTTGCTAAAGGTTAAACCATACGCAAAGGTACCTTTGATATAACAAAGAATACGTTTAACTTGTTGATAGTGGCCGATTGTTGGAGCATTTAAGAATTAACTTACTTAGTTTACAACATAGGAGATGTCAGGATGAGTAATTATTAAGTATTGCTACGGCCCAACTAGGGAGTGATAATGAGTGGGGTTCGAGTAAGGTTCACCTTCTTTAGTAAGAGAAATATTTGTGGAAAGCAAGGTAGACATAGGTTTGGCATCCAACAATTTTATTCACTAATTTCCATTACATATTTTGATTGATTGAGGAAAAATCATCGGTAGAAACAGTGACATCAAGCCCAAAAAAATAATTTAATTCGCCAAGTCTTTAATTACAAACTCTTTGATAATAGATCAATGAATGTTATGAGGTCATTTAGTTCATTGCCCGTCAAAATTAAATCATCAACGTATACCAATAAATACATAACACAAGAATTACTTTTGAACACATATGGAGACGTGTGAACCCGACTATTGGTAAACCTGTTGGAAAAGAGATGTGCTTAAATGATAGAACAATACAAGAGATGCTTGTTTAAGATCTTAAATAACTTTGTTTATAACTTGCTAACATGATTAGGGAGTTTTTGGTAATAAACACTAATGGTTGTTCCATATACACACACTCATCAAGATGGCCATGTAAGAAGACATTATTTACATCAAGCTAATGCAACTTACAATGCTTTAGGACTGCTAAGGAAAGAATGACTCAAAATGTCAAGGCTTTAACAATTGGGCTAAACGTATGAGAGTAGTCAACTCCATGTAATTGACTAAACCCTTGAGCAGCAAGTGTCACACCCCAACCTTGACGACAGAAACGTCAAGGTGTGAGAGTTAAGATCGTTCACAGCCACATAACGCTATTATTAAATTCAAATATATTAATCATAAGTTCAAAGGTAACATTACAATCAAAAGTCTCAAATAAAGTAATTCGCAAGCATAATAAGATATATATCAAGCTCATTCATTTATTTAACTAGGTCCATTTCTAGGTGTGAACAAACTTCAAAAGTGGCAATCAAACTTGAGCATTTCCTGAAACATGTTAAAAATAAAAGGTTAACATAATGTTGGTGAGATTTCCATAGTTTTTAATACATAAATATATAAAATATGGCAATTCATGTTGTAAGTTAGAGAACAAAGTAACTAGGGATGTAGACAGAATGCACAATCAAACCTTGACAGATTTTTACAAGTCTCAAACGTTTACAAGTATATACGATTAGCTAAGTGTACTTGGATTAACCAAGCAGGCTTGTCAGGCCCATAGATCTATGATGTTGCCAGAATAACAATAGTTAATGATTGTACATATAATCGACATTACATGGTAGCTACAAAGATCAACAAATCACATATACAAGTGAATTACCATAAGTTTACAAGAATCAAACGTTTTACAAGTGCAATGGTTATAATGTAACATGTTTCACCCCAAAGTGTGAAAATATAAAAAATGGATATAGAAATACTCACTTGGTCAATAAATATATAGTTGACGATTAATAAAAAATATAATAAGCTACGTTTCAACGTAGTTCTTCACAAGGTACCTATGTATATATTTATACAAGATTTAAGTTTTATTGTAATGAGTCTAACGAATTAACGAGGACTAGGGTTTTAATATGGTATTTGAGGAGTTTTATTAACTAAAATACATAAAATGAAATAATTATTCATGTGTTTATTCCATGAAAAATGAATCATACTATTTAAGCATTTTAGTTGTAAAGAAAATGCAAAAGAAATCTTTTGTAATTTATAAGTTTAATAACTTTTATAATAATAATTTTTTTCCTTTAAAATAATCATCATTTAAAATATATAAATATAGATAAATGTTGAACAAATAATCATTTAGTGAATTAAACGATTATTCAAAGTCTATTTTATAAGAAAAGCAAAATAAATAAATAAATAAACTAAGTGTGTTATTTGTCTAAAATAGTTAAAATATTAAAGTATTTTATAAAATAAATTTGCAGAAAATAATATAGTATCTCTCAGAATTAATAAGTTCATAAATTGATTTTTTATAATTTTTTAAAAATTTTAGAATTTAATTTGAAAGCTAAAAACTTCAAAAATAAAACATGAGGTCCCCCGGATTCGAACCGGGGATCGCAGGTTTATGGGGGGCGCATCTTACCAGCTGCTTTAAGGCCTCAGCCGCGTTAAAAACCAGATTTAAAAACTTATAAACACAACCCCAATACATTTTCCCCAAATCAAGAACCCTAGATTCGATTGATCCCAAATTAAACCATAAAACGATGTTGTTAATCGAATTAACCATGGGGCTTTTACTCCCCATGCTTAAACGAACGTATACATGTGCTTAATTACCTGGATTCGTGAAAAATCGACAAAGAACGCGCACAAGAACGGGTCGCGACTAACATATCACTGGTTTGATGTTCAAACGATTATGTTAATCAAATTAATTGCACAGGTAGTCTCTAATGGACCTAATGATGAAGAGCGCTCTATCAATTGCAAGTTAGAAAGCTCTGAATGTGGTGTTCTAGTGTCGGGTAGGTCGCGGTTAATGGGGAGGTCGAAAGAGATGTTTGCGTTTGTTTCAGGTGGAATTGCAAATTATGAACGTTTAGGAACATTTAGATGATTGATTAGGTGAGTTTAATTAGGTTTAATTAGATTATAATCATAAATTAATGCACGAATGGCTCGTTTGATGAACGCGATGGTTACTTGACTTGTTTGGAGTCCATAACGGTTGTTTAATCTCAATTGAAGATCATAATTGAGTTCGAAATGGGTTAGTGAATCGTTTGGGATCATTTGGCTTTGAAATTGGACGTTTATGTTCGGTTTTTTTGGTCTCGCCGGAGAGTTGGCGGTGGTTGGCGGACATTGGCCGGAAAACCATGGGTAAAGGGGTTTTTTTTTGTTTGAGTTTTGGTTAATTACACAATGGCCCCTGTAGTTTGTTTCTTAATAATTCATGCACAAACTATAATATTTAAAGTTCCTAAATTGACATTAAAACCCCCTTGATTTCTCAAATCCAAGTTTTAAAAATCTTTAATAGTTTTTATTATTATTAATAACAATATTATTATTATTATTATTATTATTATTTTTATTATAATTTATTATATAATAATAATCATTATAATCTTTAAAGAATTAAAAGACAAATTAAAGCAATATGCATAAGCAACCCATAAGTTTCATGTATAGCAATAAAGACCCTTACGAGAACTAACAAAGCTAACTTTCAATTAACCTAAAATTACAATTTGTTACAACAAGCCTAGCCATAAACGATCAATAGGCCTGCTCGAGTAAAAACTGGTATGAAAAAAATAATTTAGAGCCGATAACTTATTGATTGATTGTTCCAGGAAAAAGGGACCACATGTTTTTGTTCAAAGCATCAACTTCATAGTGCATTGCATTTAGGGTCCTTGAGGCCGACTTGAATGTTTTAGGATCAATAGAAGACAATAGAGTTGCATGCAACAGATTTTGATTTAATAAAAGAGGTCAGCCATATGTCGAGGCTTAATAATCCCAGATTTAGCATGAGTAATCATGTGGTGCATAGAAATAGTAGGAACCATGGAGGTTGGGGATTAGGAATAAGTTAACATAACTTGGGGTGATTGTGGTTCAAAGGGTAAACTATTGCGGAACTAGGTAATGTGATGGTTTTGGTGGGTGATTTGACCATGGATGGGGAGAAGGATCATTAGGTGTTGTGTTAGTAAGTTGTAAGAGGATCGATAGAGGGTGTATAAGGCAACAATGAAGTGGACGTGACACTAGTATTCATGTAAAGGTGAATTGTTGAAAAATGGCTACTGCCATGGCCATGCCGCATTCTGACATGGCCATGTCAACATAAAATCAAGATTCATGTCTGATGCGCGACATTGCCCTGTCACTTTACGAAATGGCCATATTCGGTGCATATCTCACTTTATAACCTAATTGAGCCTCATTTCATAAATACAAATTTGGGGAAAAAACCCCTAGTTCTCTCTGGCCCCCAAAACCATTTTGAGTAATTATTATAGGAAAAGAAGTCAAGATTGAACATCAGGCACTTCAAAGAAAAATCTAACAACATACAACCCATCTAGCTTGATTTGGTTTGATAATCTCCTCATCTAACCATGTATCTTTTTGTAGTATTCAAGTTCTTTGAGTGTTTTGTAGTTGGTATGAGCTAAAACTCTTGATTCACTTTGATTAGATGAATCTTAGCTAACTTTAGTGATGTACATGTGATTTTTGATGATGTTTATGCTGATGACTCTAACATGTCCTTGAATCTTCTTTCATGATTATATGGTCGCTTGACTTGATTATATGTTAAATCTCACGGGTACCTTGACCATATTATGTTAGAAAACCATATGTGTTAGGGTATTTATTTATGAATATGTATATGTATGTACGTACGTACGTATGTATGTATGCATGTATGTGTTCATGGAATTTGACTAGGAATGGTGGATGGGGATTGAAACATATATGATGTTATCTAAATGTGCATCCTTGTGTATATCATTGGAAATGCCATTACATTTATTATGAATTTCTCATATCATTGTGTATGTGTGATTATGGTTTACTAGCATAAATTTGTAGTTCATATATTTATGGTATGATATTCACAAGTCGGAGGACTTCATGATTTTGTTTATATTACATGATTCATGGTATGTGTTTATCATATTAGTTTTCCAAAGAAATATGAGACTAAATAACCTTGAAATGAGTTTATTCTACATTTATATTTAACAAAATTGTATCATTAGATCTTCATGGAATGACTTTAGGTCATCTTTTAACTTTTCAAAAAGTCATATGATTAGATAGCATTGATGGGAGCCTAGTTTCTTTTTGTGTTACACATGTATAGAATGATCTCATCATGTATTTGTGTATGTTATAATTGTTTGGCTAGGTGGATTCATAGTCTAAATGAATATTCCATTTGCTTGATATCTTTGTTGATTTTTATCCATATTTATCTTTTATTTTTATTTTAGTATAGAATATAAAAATACCAAATCATTTATATTTTCCAGTTAAGTAATAATAAAGGTTCACTATAAGTAGCTATCATGTTCTTAAATCGATGGTTAGTTCTTGTAGAAACTAATCTATATATACGATAGATACACTTGCCTATTTGTCTATGGTTTAAGTTTAAAGAAAAATCAATTATATAAATTTATACCCGCACACATCAGTGTAGGATGGTTAATTATGGGTGAGAATTTTGATAGAATATCCTACAAAGATGACAAGTTGGAGAGGAAAATACAAGTTGTCAATAAAGGACTAGCATCACGAAAATATGTTTCATCAAACCAAGCATGCCTTGATATATAAGCTCGGGAAGTATCGGGTCTAAACATCAAAGTCCCTTGTATTTTAGGATATAGCAAATACAAATACAAATACAAGGGATGCTTTGTGGGAGAGCTTGTATTCTGAGTAATGTTATAAGTAGGGCAACATATAACACCAAAAGCTCAAAAGCTATTGTAATTGAAAACTTGCAAGTAGAGAATTTCAAACAAGGATTTTCCATCTAAGATGGGAGTCGGTAATCGGTTAACGATCCATACCACAGATGTAAAAGCATCTGCCTAAAATGATACCGGATAAGCGAGCATTGAATAACATAGCCAACCTCGTTTATACAATATGGTGGTGTTTTTGTTCCGCCCAAGCATTTTGTTGAGGCGTGTAAGAACATGACAACATGTGAAAGGTTTTATTTGGCTCAAATAGAGAACATACTCTTTTGTTAACAAATTTGATCCTCCTATCAACTTTAAAAAACTTTTATTTTTCTTAGAAGTTGTGATTGGACAAACATTACAAAAACCTCTAATGCATTATGAACATCCGATCTGAGTTTTAGAGGATATAGCCACAAAAAACAAGAATAGTCATCAACAAAAACAACATAATATTGGTAATTATCATTAGAGCAACTGATGATGGCCCCCCAAACATTACAATGAATGAGATCAAGAGAGTGAGTTGCATGTTTGGTGTTATTTGATGACTTTTGGCCATTTGACATAAGGAACAAACTTCCGATTTAGGTAATAACACATTAATAGATAAAAGTAACATGTGAGAAGCATGATGACGTGGGTGCGGAAACATAATGAATTTAACATCTTGCTTTGGTTAGCACTCGACCATTATGTTTACATGACTTCTCATTTGGAGTTCATTAAATACCCACATCATCATATTTATAATCGTTAGCTACGTATAGCCTGAGAATTTATGAATAGTGTTATTAGGATTCATACTCCCTATCTTTGTTAGTCGTTTTAACAGTCGATTCGTATGGTTGAATGATTGTATGGTGTCCACTCTTTAGCTTTTGAGGCACAAGTGAGGGGCAAAACTTGTGTTCGGTAGCGACTGTTAACCATAAATGGCAGCCACGCCCAGTCAACCGACACTACGCCGGTCATATCATCACAATCCATCACGTAAACATTGAAACAACAACATACCCGATAGAATAACCTTCGTCTCAAGTAAGCAACAACTTGTTATCATCGACGTCTAAACATTAAAGTAATGATACACTAATGATAATAGGTCTTGGATGAGGCAGTTTATCATCATTAACACTAGGTTACTTCAAAGCAAACATGAGAGACCATCAACCAACAAGAATAATAAAATCAGATATAAAACCTTACATTGAGTGGTCTTAGTTTTGGGTCATTGTCATCGACCAGTAGCATCATCATCACATATATATTGTTACACATCAGGTCTATCCTATTATTGTAAACAAAAAATCTCAGATGATACGAACATCATCATCATCGAAGGCAATAAGCCCCAAATTTTAACCTGAAATACCCAGGGCTAGAACGGAGACAGATGTTAGACCCGGATACGCCAAGTGGCCACCAAAATCATCGAAAGTCTGCAAGCAACAAAGAGTCGGAGATCAATGGCGACAGCCATAAGCGAAACCGAGAGAAAGGTTACCCGGTTCAACAACACATCGATCTGCTCCGACATCACCCCATGAAGCAGAAGGTACCATAAACCGGCAACATCGGCGACCTCCGGCGGAGATAACTACCATAAACACCCTCCTCCATGACCCTTTCTCTCTCTAAAATCCCTAAACACACACACATCATTTGCTATAAAAGAGTGATCAAGTGAATACAAAAATTGTACCATCATGCTTAGCATATTTGTACAATATAAATAAATGTTCATTCACAGATGGGTTAATATATATGTAAATATTAACATGATATAAACGGATATATCGACATCAAATAAACCTATAATGACCATTTGAAATTCAAGTAGCTATAATAAAATAATAATAATAAATAAGTTATAAGTATCGTACTAATAAATAACTATAATAAGACTACCAATATATTATAGTAATAAATATAATAATGCTAATAAGTTATAAGTATACGTGACTGTACACTAATTTAATTAATAATAGTATCAAAATGCAGTTATATAAGCTATCACTTTTGCAATTAAGATCGACTCATCAAAAGGAAAAATGTAAGTATCAAAATGCAGTTATATGAACATCTATTTGAGAATTTGCCTAGTGAGAAAGTCAGGAAAAAACCCAACATGCATACAAACTCACTCTCCTGGGGGCACAGAGGAAGCAAAGATTTATTAAAAGGTGAGACAACTGGCTAGCCTTAGCAGTAACGAAGGAAGTCATACCCCTAGCTCGGAGTTCATACAATTGAATATGTGATTTTATTTGCATTCTCATCACGTCTTAATTAGTTTATGTAATGAAAAACAGTTAATTAGCTTTAATTATTATATCGTTTTTAGAGGCTTTTTAACGATATATTTTTAAACGGCTAATTGGATTATTAACGAGAAAATAACAACTGGACCACTCAATCATCTTCATTATTAGAGTAAGCAACTTATGATCTCCGTTAGGAGAAAATTCACCATAGGTGAGAGAAGATCTCTTAGTCTAATCTGAAATCTTTTTTTTTTATCATAAGTGAAACTTGAACCTAATAACTTTTTATGTTTCATTGAAGTCATTGTCTCAAACACTAGGATTAAGGATCATTGGTTTTTAACAATAAATACTCTAATCTATTTTATTTATGTTCGGATTTAAACTTGAAACCTTTTATCTAAGAGGCAATAACCTTCGTCTAGTGGGCTATAAAGTATTTTTCAAGGAAATTAATTTTTCAAATAACTAGAAAGTAAAATATGTTAACAAGTAACAAAAAAATCTAAAAAGTGAAATAAATATATTACATTGGCCAGTAATTAACTAATAACATTCAAACTTGAATGTTGCTTCACAAATTGTAGTGATTTTGGATTTAGTTAACAGCTGGTAATTAAAATATCGGGAGAATATGTTACAATCAAAATCATGTATAAACCTTCATGTCAAAGAATGAAGGAGCGCACCGAATAAAGTAAACGACCAAATAAATATACGAGTTACTAGAAGCTTCATGATCTAGAGTGAAAGACTGTGTCAAAATATTTAACTATGATATGTACTGCTATTGAAACACCCGATACTGTAATTCACGACAAGTTACTGCCGAATATAGTTTTGAATTTATCAGTTTGGTGCCGGTATCGATATCGGCGTTTCGGTATTTTATCGATTTAATACCACTTTGCTATTTCTTTATTTTATTTTGCTAAACAATAAGCTGTCAAATAAGTTATCGATTTAAACCGATTTATGAATTATAATATAAAACAGTGTTTTCGTGACTGGATCAGACCGGCCGGTCCGACCGGGATCGGTCCGGTGGCCACCGGTCCGGGTCCTACGAATCGGTTTTGAACGGTCAAACCGGCCTATTCTTCCCGAACCGCTGGTCGGACCGGGAAACCGGACCGGTTCGGACCGGTTTTTGATTTTTTATTTTAATGGGTAAAAACGAGTTGTTAAACCATAAATTAGTGTGTTAGATATACAAATATAGTTAAGTTTTATATATAACTATAAAATATATATATAAATTACTTATATTTAACTACATATATAAATATAATTAAAATATAGTTAAATCCGGTCCGACCACCAAACCAGTAAGGCGTTCGGTTCGACGTCCGATCCGGTTCTGAAAACATTGATATAAAATAAAAATAAAAATTGTAAAGAAAAACATTTGTAACCTTGAAGTTGAACATAGAACATTCAAAATGTTCCAAAATTGCATCAAAATGGTAAAAAGCTACTTGTTTGGAACTTGTACCGAATTGGTAATTCTCAGTTTTTAGCGTTATCGGCATCACCTAGTACTAATACTAAAACTAGGCAAAACCGAATGCTGATTGTGAAGTATTAAAAGCCAAAACAAGTGTTCTTTCAAAGTTAAGTTTCTTCCGAAGCTTTACATAGTTCTTCTAAAGCTAAGTTGATATCTTTCGAAGGTTATGTTTGCTTCGAAAGGGATTTGAAGTGTACTTTGGATATCTTCTGAAGTATGTATATCTTCCAAAGGGTTATTTTCGTTCGGAATATTTAGTTTAGGATCCTTAGTGTAAATTCCCAATATTTGTTGAGTGTTTGTTATAGTTAGTTAAACGCTATAAATAAGGATAAGATGTAATCGATGAGGTATCCAAAAACTTAATAACAGTTCACAATTCCATTCTTTCTTGAATCATCTTTGTATTGAATTGTTCTAATTCCGTGTTCATATTCTCAATTACTACAACATTTGGTATCAGAGCCTGGTTATTGGCTCAATTGAGGATTAAGATTTAATCAGAGATTGATCGGCGGCAACAATGGTGTCTATGAAGTTTGAAGTTGAGAAATTCGACGGTAAGAACGACTTCGGGTTATAGCGGTTGAAGATGAAGAATTACTCGTTCACCAACGAGTGGTGGATGCCTTGGCCGGAGAATCCAAGTTGCCAATACAATGTCAGACAAAGAGAAGAAGGAGATGCTAGAACAGGCACATAGTTCAATCATCTTGAACTTGGGGGATCGAGTACTCAGATAAGTATCGAAGGAGATGTCTGCTGCAGGGGTCTGGGCAAAATTGGAAAGTTTGTACATGACGAAGTCTCTTGCGAACAAATTGTATCTCAAGAAACGGTTGTACACATTCCAAATGGCTCCTGGGAAGTCAATTGAAGATCATACTGATGAATTTAACAAGTTGGTGTTAGATCTTGAGAACATCAAAGTTGAATTAGATGATGAAGACCAAGCAATCATATTCTTAACATATTTACCATCATCTTATGAGCACTTTGTGGATACTTTGATGTATGGTAGGGACACTCTTACCATGGAAGAAGTATTGGCAGCTCTCAATTCAAAGGAATTAAAGAAAAGAACTGATTATATAGAAGATGGTGGAGAGGGCTTGGTAGTCAGGGGAAGATCTGAACAAAGAACAAAGAAACTTCAAGCAGAGAAGTATCTCAAAGTCCCGGTCTAAGTATAAGAGGAGGTGTTATGTGTGTGGTTCAGATAGCATTTCAAGAAAGATTGTCCGGACTTAAAAAGAAGAAGGGTGAATCAAGTGGATCTAAAACTCATTCTAGACACACTGCACAAGATGATTCCTCTGATTGATATGAAAGTGCAGATGTGTTGGCTGTCACAAGTAGTGGTAAGGAGCATGAGTGGGTGATGTATCCAGGGTGCTCATTTCATATGACACCGGTGAAGGAGTTCTTTAAAGATCTGAAGGTTGAAGATCTTGGATCAGTAAAGCTAGGGGATGATAGGCTTTGTAAGATTGTGGGTCATGGCACAGTGACTCTGAAAATGAAGAATGGCATGGAAGTGGATCTTCATGATGTAAGGTATATTTCTAGTTTTAAAAGAAGTTTGTTTTCATTAGGGCTGTTGGAGAGTTCTGGGTACCATGTTAGTCTTAGAGATGGTAATGTTAAGGTGATTAAGGGATCAATGGTAGTGTTGTTTGGTAGTAGAAGGGATAATAATATCTATTTACTAGATAGTGCTGGTGTAGTAAAACCTTAGGTGGCATGTGACGCTCCGTTCCCAGAGACCTCACAGTTGGTCATTCATTGCACATAAATCATTATAATTACATTTGCCTTACGAAAACATTGCAGCGGAAATATAAATAAAATATAACTTTTCATATCATTACAAATGTTTTTGCAAGTTAATACAAGCGTTCATTTCAAAACATCATTCTTTCGCATTACAATGCAAAAACATTAACAAAAGAATATCATCCAAAAGAGCTGAGTAGCCGCCTCGTGCCATCCCCAGCAACGTTTACCTGCCAACTGAAAATGTATAAAAGTCAGCGTTACTGAGTGAGTTCTAGTTTTATAAATAAAACATACTTTTCTTTCGAAAACCGTTCTTTACTTTCTTTCAAAATCATACTATACTTTTCATTCATCCGTGATCATACGTCATACGTACATACAGATAATATCATCATTGTCTTCTTTAATCTTTCATGCTTTACTTTCCTTTCTGACAACCATAAACTCTTCCCTTCTGTTCATGGTACTGGACCTAGGCCTATCATAGACCTTTTATAATGGTACATCGCACCTCGTGGTCATAGTACCTAGGGTAAGATTTAGGTTTACTATGCAATACCTTTCTGTGCATAGTTCTGGACCTAGGCCTCTCATAGACCTTCTATAACGGTGCATCGCACCTCGTGGTCACAGTACCTAAGGTATGAATGTAGGATTACTATGCAATACCTTTCTGTTCGTGGTTTTGGACCTAGGCCTATCATAGACCTTTTATAACGGTGCATCGCACCTCATGGTCACAGTACCTAAGGTATGAAGCAACAGTTCTATGCAAATGGTCAATCACAAAGAATGACCTCGATGTACATGCCATGCTTACAAGACTATCTCTACTTCATTACTCATTAATGCATGCATTCTTACTTCATGTTCCTCTTTCCTTTATCTTTCACTTTACGTTACATAATACTTCATTTATTCATTAACATCACACGTAAAGTCATGGGAAAGATAACATACATCATCATAAGGAACATAAACATATCATTCATACATCATCAAGCAGGGCATCATACACACATAACATACATCATGTATAACCATGCAACATCATCATCAATCACATAACATAACATGCCCATCATACCATCTATGACCCCAAAAGTCAACTTACATAGCCCCCGGGGAATCTCCCAAGTCAAAGCCTACATTACACTTTTTCCCTAAAAATCAGAAAATATTTTAAGTCCTTAGGCGCATGGGCACTATGCAGGCGCATGGACACTATGCAGGCGCATGGGGAACACTTAGGCGCATGGGAATCTTCAAGCGCATGGGCACTATGTAGGCGCATGGACACTATGGCGCATGGGGAATCCTGGACGTCTGGACACTTAGTCAATTCCAGCCCAATTCTAGGCGCATGGGTACTATTCAGGCGTATGAGCACTTAGGCGCATGAGCCACTTGGGCTCATGGGCACTATTGGGGCGCATGGCCCTACACTTAGTCATCCGACTAATATTTCTAGGTGCATGGACCACTGTTCAGGCGCATGAGCTGTACTTAACAACTCTAAGGCAATATTAGGCGCATGGACTACTGTTTAGGCGCATGGATTACACTTAAATCTTTCTAAGGCATTTTCAGGCGCATGAGCCTTATCTAGGCACATGGACCTTCTGTTTAACATGTTTCCAGTATGTTTTCAAACCCAATCATCAAATCCATCTGTTCTAAGCTTAATGTGGCTATTCTAAACATGAACAACCTATAAGCATTCGAGAATCAACATCCAATCTTGCACATTACATACAGGTAAAGATACATAAGCTTTGAAAATCATTTTAATACATTTTCAGCCCCAAAGATAGTTTAAAACAAGTAAAAACCGGGGTCTAGAACTCACCTGATGCAACTTGGGTGTTTCTTACTTTCTAACCCGCTTGCAATGAGTTCAAACACCTAAAAACAACACCCAACACACACACACCCGAGCATATACACAAACACATAAGCACATAAGCATGCAACCGGATAAAACCCGTCGTAAACACATAAAAACCTTGAATTGTTACCTTGAATTCGCTTCTCTTCTTCTTCTTCTTCTTCTTCAACCGAGAGTTTCTCTACTCTCTCTCTCTAAACCGAAGAAATGGTGATGTGAAATGAGGGTGGGCGGCCATGCCCACCTTCACACCAACTTTTCCAAAAATTTGTCCTTTTGGACACTTTTGGTCCCTCCACTTGGACTTTATTGCTTTTCTTTCTTTTTATTCTTTATTTCTTGTCTTTTTAAATAACCGGGTGTTACAAGTCCACCCCCCTTATATAGGTTTCGTCCTCGAAACCTGTTATTCCTCAAATAGACGAGGATAATGCTGCCTCATTTCCTTCTTAGTTTCCCAGGTAGATTCGGATCCCTTCCCGTGCTTCCACTGTACACGCACAAGAGGTCCCACTTTATTTCTTAGCCTTTTCTCTTTACGATCGATGATTGCCACTGGTTGCTCCACATAATTGAGCCGTTCGTCTACTTCGATATCCTCTAGTGGAACAATCATGTCTTCATTAGCTAAGGATTTTCTCAAATGAGACACATGGAAGGTCCGGTGAATTCCACTTAACTCATCTGGTAACTCTAATCTATAGGCCACCTCTCCTACTCGAGCAATAATTCAGAAAGGTCCTATGTACCTCAGGCTTAGCTTACCTCGTTTCCTGAATCGGATAATACCCTTCCAAGGTGAGACCTTCAACATAACCCGGTCACCCACCTGGAAATCGATCGGTCTGCGTCGTTTATCGGCATACGACTTCTGTCTATGTTTGGCTGCCTTCATGAAGGCTTTAATCTTCTCAAGCTTCTCAGTCGTAGCCTCGATTACCTCGACGCTCCCCAATTCCTTTTGACCAATATCATCCCAACAAACGGATGTTCTGCATCTCCTACCGTATAGCATCTCGTATGGTGGCATGCCAATGCTGGCATGATAGCTATTGTTGTACGAGAATTCAGCTAACGGTAAGTGGTCATCCCAACTTCCCCCAAAATCAATCACACATGCCTGAAGCATGTCTTCCAGTGTCTGAATGGTCCTTTCTGACTGACCATCAGTTTGGGGATGATAAGCCGTGCTAATATGTAACCTCGTCCCCATAGCATCGTGGAATTTCTTCCAGAACTTAGATGTAAACCGGGTGTCACGATCAGACATAATAGACACCGACACACCATGACGAGTTACAATCTCCTTGATGAACAGGTCAGCCAACCTCTCGAATGAATATGTCTCACAGATCGGTAGGAAGTGATCACTCTTCGTCAAACGGTCAACAATCACCCATATGGCATCGTACCCCTTCGGAGTACATGGCAGCTTCGTAATGAAATCCATGGTGATGTGCTCCCACTTCCATTCCGGTATATCCAAAGGTTGGATCTTCCCATACGGCTTCTGATGTTCGGCCTTCACTTGCAAACAAGTAAGGCACTTACTCACATACTCCACCACGTCACGCTTCATACCCGGCCACCAATAATCTTTCTTCATATCATGATACATCTTTGTGGCACCAGGATGAATGGAGTATCGAGTCTTGTGAGCTTCATCCAAAATTCTCACACGTAGATCCCCGAAACGAGGAATCCACACCCATCCAAATCGAGTTTTAACACCAAGTGTGTTTTCACCCAATTCTCCAACCAGACCTCTCATTCTTTCAGAGTTTAGATGATCTTCTGTCAGTGCCTCATCTTGAAACTCCTTGATTTGCTTCATCACCTCAGAGGTCATGATTAGTTGATAAGCTTTCACCCGAATTGGTTCGGGCCTCTCCTTTCGGCTAAGGGCGTCCGCCACCACGTTAGCTTTGCCCAGATGGTAATGGATCTCACAATCATAATCCTTTATGAGCTCCAACCATCGTCTCTGCCTCATATTTAGGTCCTTCTGCTCAAAGAAGTACTTTAAGCTCTTGTGGTCGGTGAAGATGGTGCACTTCGTTCCATACAGATAGTGCCTCCAAATCTTTAGTGCAAAGACCACGGCCGCTAGTTCCAAGTCATGAGTAGGGTAGTTGACCTCATGAACCTTCAGTTGTCGGGATGCGTAGGATATAAATTTTCCTCTTTGCATTAACACACACCCCAACCCCGAGTAAGAAGCATCTGAATACACCACCAAATCTTCGCTTCCATCGGGTAACGACAAGACAGGAGCTTGAGTCAACCTCACCTTTAACTCCTCGAACGCCTGTTCTTGAGCTTGACCCCATGTAAACTTTACATCCTTTTGGGTCAACTTGGTCAGTGGAGAAGCGATCTTGGAAAAGTCTTGGATGAATCTTCTGTAGTAGCCCGCCAAACCCAAGAAACTACGAATCTCGGATGGCGTCTTTGGAGACTTCCATTGCATCACTGCCTCCACCTTAGCCGGGTCCACCATAATCCCGTCGGGATTCACCACATGACCCAAGAACTGAACTTCGCGCAGCCAAAATACGCACTTGGAGAATTTGGCATACAATTTCTCCCTTCTCAACGTCTCCAACACCTCTCGAATGTGATCGGCATGCTCCTCCTCGCTCCTCGAATAAATCAGGATATCATCAATAAACACAATCACTGAGTTATCTAACATTGGCTGACACACTCGATTCATCAAGTCCATAAAAGCAGCTGGCGCGTTGCTCAAACCAAAAGACATGACAAGAAACTCGTAGTGACCGTAGCGCGTACGAAAAGTTGTTTTAGGGATATCCTACTCCTTCACCTTCAACTGATGGTAACCAGATCGAAGGTCTATCCTTGAAAACCAATTGGCACCTTGAAGCTGGTCGAACAAATCATCTATTCTCGGTAAGGGATATCGGTTCTTCACCGCCAACTTGTTCAGCTCGCGGTAGTCAATGCACATCCTAATACTACCGTCTTTCTTCTTCACAAACAAGACCGCGCACCCCAGGGAGAGATACTCGGTCTAATGAACCCCTTATCGAGCAGCTCCTGCAACTGCTCCATCAGTTCTTTCATTTCTGTCGGAGCTAACCGATACGGTGCTTTGGCAACGGGTTGAGCACCGGGTATCAGATCAATTGTAACTCAATCTCGCGATCTAGTGGCACACCGGGTAAGTCTTCCGGGAATACATCCGGAAAGTCACAAACAACTGGTACATCAGATAGTTATGGTGTTGGTGCGTCCACGTCCTTTACGTAGGCCAAGTATGCACTACATCCACGCCTCATGCACTTTCCAGTCACCGCCATCAAAATCACTTTCGGGATCGTCGCTACTCGATCGCCATAAACCGTCACCTTATCCCCATCAGGTGCTGTCAATCGGATCATCTTCTTGCGACACACAATATTCGCTTCGTAGTACGCCAACCAATCCGTTCCTAGGACTACATCGAAACCGCCTAAGGTCATCACGAATAGTCTAACAGGAAACTTATGACCGTCTAGTTCTATGTCACAACCTTCTATCACCTCAGAAATCCTTGTAAAGTTACCTATGGTAGTTTCTACCTCGAAGGGCTCATAAATAAATCTACTCTTACTAGGAAACTTAGCATAAAAGGCACCAGAAATGAAACTCCTACTAGCACCAGAATCAAACAACACCGATGCAAGAGTTTGGTTTACTAGAAACATACCTAACACCACGTCGGGGTCTGTCCTAGCCTCCTCCCGAGTCATTGTGAAAGCTCAGGCACTTGCCTTTCGTCCTTCTCCTCCAGTCTTCTTCGCTCCTGAACTCTCAACCCTGGGCTTCTTACAATCCTTGTTCACGTGGCCCTCCAAGCCACAATTAAAACACCGGACCGTACGACAGTCTTTGGCTATATGCCCCGGCTTCCCACATTTGAAGCATACATTCAACCCCAGCCTACATTCCCTATTATGTTCTCTCCCACACCTATCACACCTCCTTATACCTGCACCCGATGCGACCACACGACGGTTGTCCACCCGTGCCTTCTTGTTACCCATCGAAGCATTACCCCAACCAAACCTTTCCCCCTGCCAGTTACGAACACCACCACTCTTCTTTCCACCTTCATTCACCACCACCATCCTTTCAGCATGCAGTCTCCCTACCAAATCTAGTGCCGACCTAAACGTGCTCGGCGGGGCAGCGATCATGTGCCTGTGAATATCCGCTGGCAAACCCTGAATGTACCTCTTGATTTTTCGAGACAGAGGTGTCACTTGATCCGGCACCAGACGTGCCATCTCGTTGAATTTCGTGGTGTACTGCTGGTGCGTCATAGTTCCCGCCTCCAGTTGCAGGAACTCCCTTTCGACCTTGTCCATTTCCCGATGAGGACAAAACTCATTAATCACCAACTTTTTTAGCTCAGACCATCTCATCCTCCCGATGGCCCTCCTCCTCGGCTTGGACAATGTTGTCCCACCAGCACAAAGCCGAATCCACAAAAGAGTGGGTAGCGAACTTCACCTTTTGGTCTTCCTGGCACTCGCTTATATCGAGAACAGCCTCCATTTTCCTCACCTACCGGTGAGCAGCTGCAGCAGTACCGTTTCCATCGAAAGTAGGGGACTTGCATCTCATAAACGCCCTATAGTTACAGCCACTAGTCGCCTCCGGCGCAGGCTCCTCTTCTTCCTCCTCATCATCAGAGAGAACCGTTTCCGGCTCTGGTTTTTCTCGTCCCCCCAAGGACATGTTCCTCTCCTTTCTTTCCCCATCCCTTACTGCCTTGATCACTTCGGTCACCATAGATGGTAGAATCGTCTACATGACCTGGTGAACGTCTTCCTCCACAGCCTCCTTTACTGAGGCTCTCAGATTGGCGCTCTCGTCTCCTCCCTCCGGATGAGGGGTCTCTCGTTCTTCATGAACCACTTTCTCGACTCTAGGTCTCCCTCTCTTGGGTCGCGGAGCAGCACCGTGACCTCCACCACGAGAGGCTTTTGAAGATCTACCGCCAGCCATCTTCTAACACACTATAAGATTCAAACACTAACGTGGTCATTCAAGGTAATAGCTCAGTTCATGTGAAGTATAGTAAGTTCCTAATTACAGTGGTCAATTGTGATTAGAAACTTACTTTACTCTTCATACCCCAAGCATCTCCTATCCTGACTTAATCAATATCTAAAAATACACACAACACATGACCACATACCATGCGCACATAAACCGGTTAATCATTACGAAAATACCTGATGGCACACAACTACTCAGATTGGTATCCCATTCCCATTCCGTCCGATTCTCAGTTAAAGTTAAGGTTTATTTTGAAAATTTACCCATTTCACTTAAACTTTGGCTCTGATACCAACTTGTAACGCCTCGTTCTCGAAGACCTCACAGTTGGTCATTCATTGCACATAAAACATTATAATTACATGTGCCTTACGAAAACATTGCAGCGGAAACATAAATAAAATATAACTTTTCAAATCATTACAAATGTTTTTGCAAGCTAATACAAGCGTTCATTTCAAAACATCATTCTTTCGCATTATAATGCAAAGACATTAACAAAAGAATGCCATCCAAACGATCTGAGTAGCCGCCTCGTGCCATCCCCAGCAACGTTTACCTGCCAACTAAAAATGTATAAAAGTTAGCGTTACTGAGTGAGTTCTAGTTTTGTAAATAAAACATACTTTTCTTTCAAAAACCGTTCTTTACTTTCTTTCAAAATCATACTATACTTTTCATTCATCCGTGATCATACGTCATACGTACATACAGATAATATCATCATTATCATCTTTAATCTTTCATGCTTTACTTTCCTTTTTGACAACCATAAACTCTTCCCTTCTATTCATGGTACTGGACCTAGGCCTATCATAGACCTTCTATAACCGTGCATCGCACCTCGTGGTCACAGTACCTAGGGTAAGATTTAGGTTTACTATGCAATATCTTTTTGTTCGTGGTTTTGGACCTAGGCCTCTTATAGATTCTATAACGGTGCATCGTACCTCGTGGTCATAGTACCTAAGGTATGAATATGGGTTTAATATGAAATACCTTTCTGTTCGTGGTTCTGGACCTAGGCCTATCATAGACCTCTATAACGGTGTGTCGCACCTCATGGTCACAATACCTAAGGTATGAGGCAATAGTTCTATGCAAATGGTCAATCACAAGGAATGACCCCGATGTACATGCCATGCTTACAAGACTATCTCTACTTCATTACTCATTAATGCATGCATTCTTACTTCATGTTCCTCTTTCCTTTATCTTTCACTTTACGTTACATAATACTTCATTTATTCATTAACATCACACGTAAAGTCATGGGAAAGATAAACATACATCATCATAAGGAACGTAAACATATCATTCATACATAATCAAGCAGGGCATCATACACACATAACATACATCATGTATAACCATGCAACATCATCATAAATCACATAACATAACATGCCCATCATACCCTCTATGACCCCAAAAGTCAACTTACATAGCCCCGGAATCTCCCAAGTCAAAGCCTTCATTACACTTTTTCCCAAAAAATCAGAAAATATTCTAAGTCCTTAGGCTCATGGGCACTATGCAGGCGCATGGACACTATGCAGGCGCATGGGAAACTTTCAGGCGCATGGGCACTATGCAGGCGCATGGGGAACACTTAGGCGCATGGGAAACTTTCAGGCGCATGGGCACTATGCTTGCAATGAGTTCAAACACCTAAAAACAACACCCAACACACACACACCCGCGCACATACACAAAAGATAAGCACATAAGCATGCAACTGGATAAAACCCGTCGTAAAGACATAAAAACCTTGAATTGTTACCTTGAATTCGCTTCTCTTCTTCTTCTTCTTCTTCAGCCGAGAGTTTCTCTACTCTCTCTCTCACTAAACTGAAGAAATGGTGATGTGAAATGAGGGTGGGCGGCCATGCCCACCTTTACATCAACTTTTCCAAAAATTTGTCCTTTTGGACACTTTTGGTCCCTCCACTTGGACTTTATTGCTTTTATTTCTTTTTATTCTTCATTTCTTGTCTTTTTAAATAACCGGGTGTTACATGGCATCTGCCTCAAGTTATAGTATTTCTAAGGCCATGTTATCGCATAGGAGGTTGGTCATATCAGTCATCAAGGACTGGTGGAGTTGCAAAAGAAACAGGTGATGACTGAGTTGTATAATTGTGATTTTGGTTTTTGTGAAACTTCTATCCTTGGTAAACATATGAGGGTAAAGTTTACAAGGACTAAGCATATCACAAGTGGGTTGTTGGACTACATTCATTCTGATTTATGGGGTCCTACTGAGGTTGATTCTTTGAGTGGTGCTAGATACTTTATGACCTTGATTGATGAATTTTCCAGAAGAGTTTGGGTGGTTATCCTAAAGAATAAGAGTGATGCTTTTAGAAAGTTCAAGGAATGAAAAGTCCTTGTGGAAACTCAAACTGAAAGGAAAGTCAAGAAGTTAAGAACTGATAATGGGTTGGAGTTTTGCAATCATGAGTTCAATCAGTTTTGTAAACCTCATGGTATTGCTAGACATAGAACTATGCCAGGGACTCCTTAGCAGAATGGTTTGGCTGAGAGGATGAATAAAACTTTGCTTGAAAAAGTGAAGTGCATGTTGGCTAGTTCTGGTTACCCAAGATATTCTGGGCTGGAGCAATGACTATTGCTGCATATTTAGTCAATAGATCTCCATCAGCAGCATTAGACATGAAGACTCCTATGGAGGCATGGTCAGAAAGAAAGGATGAGTATGGATGACTGAAGGTTTTTAGGTCTTTGGCTTATGCTCATGTTAGCCAAGGGAAGTTGGAACCTAGGGCATGTAAATGTGCTTTTCTAGGATACCCTGAGGGTGTAAAAGGGTATAGATTATGGAGCCTAGAAGGAGACAGACCTAGGGTGATAGTAAGCAGAGATGTAATTTTTCAAGAGGATGTCATGTATAAAGACATTCAAGAAAAAGGAAATTCAAAGGTTGAAGATCAGAGTGGGGTTCAGATTAAGGTGGAGCAGCAAGGTGTGAATGATAAAGGTATTGATCAAGGTACCTCTGATA
Source organism: Flaveria trinervia (assembly GCA_025506515.1). Classification (NCBI taxonomy): domain Eukaryota; kingdom Viridiplantae; phylum Streptophyta; class Magnoliopsida; order Asterales; family Asteraceae; genus Flaveria; species Flaveria trinervia. Next base: position 74,714,564 of record CM046452.1, read on the forward strand.
GCCAGGGAGATGGTATAGATGATTACTAGTTGGCTAGGATAGACAGAGGAGACAAGTGATACCTCCACTCAGGTATAGAGAGGGATGGATTTGTCTGCATTGGCCTTTGTTGCTGCTGAAGAAGAAAGCATTTATGAACCATTATCATACTCTAAGGCAGTTTCTATGAAAGAAAGTTCAAAATGGTGAAAGGCCATGGAGAAAGAGATGAAATCTCTATATAAGAATGGCACATGAGAATTGGTTGATAAACTTGAGGGTCACAAGCCTGTGTCATGTAAGTGGTTGTTTAAACTGAAAGATAGGATTTATGAAGGTGAACCTCCTTGGTACAAGGATAACTGGTAGCTAAGGGGTTTACACAGAAGCCAGGGGTGGATTATAATGACATATTCTCACCTGTAGTGAAACATTCATCTATCAGGGTTATGTTGTCATTGACTGCTTCTATGGATATGGAGCTACATTAGTTGGATGTGAAGACTGCATTTTTGCATGGGAAGCTGGATGAAACAATCTATATGAAGCAGCAGGAGGGGTTTGAGGTTAAGGGACAGGAAGATAAGGTGTGTCTCCTAAAGAAGTCCCTGTATGGGCTGAAGCAATCCCCTAGACAGCGGTATAAAAGGTTTGATGAACATATGGTGACAAATGGGTTTAACCGGGGCAGCTATGATAGTTGTGTGTATTTTAAGAAATACAGTGAGAACAAATTTATATATGTTGCTGTATGTTGATGACATGTTGGTGGCTTGTTCAGACTTGGAAGAAGTTGAAGCTACTAAGAAGATGTTGATGTCAGAGTTTGAGATGAAAGATCTAGGTGAACCAAATAAGATATTAGGCATGGAGATTACAAAGGACAGAGAGCACAAGGTGTTGAAGCTGTCTCAAAGGTCTTACTTGGAGAAGGTACTAAGTAAGTATAGGATGGATGATGTGAAGCCAGTAACTGTTCCTATAGGTGCTCACATTAAACTACCAAGCTCTGATTGTCCTAAGTCAGATGCTGAAGTTAGATATATGGAAAATGTATCTTATGCCAATGTCGTTGGGAGCTTGATGTACTTGATGGTTTGTACAAGGCTGGATATTGGGTATGTTGTGAGTTTAGTCAGCAGGTATTTGTTAAATCCGGGTAAAGCTCATCGGGTTGTTGTGAAATGGATCTTGAGATATCTCAAGATTACCAAGTACTATGGTTTAGTGTTTAGGCATCATGAACATGGGAAGTATGACAGGATTGTTGGTTATGTGGATTCAAAATTTGCCAAGGACCTGGATAGGGGTAGATCTATTACAGGATATGTATTTCAAGTAATGGGCAACTTGGTTAGTTGGAAAGCTCAGTTGCAGCATGTAGTGGCATTATCTATAACAGAAGCTGAGTATATAGCATTGACTGAGGGAGTCAAGGAAGCTATGTGGTTACATGGTTTTGTTTTTGAGTTGGGAATCAAAGTTGCAGACTCAGTGGTATTCTGTGATAACCAGGGTGCAGTTCAATTGTCAAAGAATAGCATGTTTCATGAGAGAACAAAGCATATTAATGTGAAGTTACACTTCATAAGGGATGTGGTGAATGCCGGGAAGGTGAAAATAAAAAGTGTGTCTACTTTGGAGAATCTAACAGGTGTGTTTACAAAGTCTCTACCTGGTGTGAAGTTCAAGTTTTGCTTGGATGCATTAGGAGTTGGTTAAAATCTTGTTTTGGATTTTAAGGTGGAGATTGTGAAGTATTAAAAGCCAAAACAAGTGTTCTTCCAAAGTTAAGTTTCTTCCAAAGTTTAACATAGTTCTTTCGAAGCTAAGTTGATATCTTCCGAAGGTTATGTTTGTTTCAGAAGGGATTTGAAGTGTACTTTGGATATCTTCCGAAGTATGTATATCTTCTGAAGGGTTATTTTCGTTCGGAAGATTTAGTTTAGGGTCCTTAGTGTAAATTCTCAATATTTGTTGAGTGTTTGTTATAGTTAGTTAAATGCTATAAATAAGAATAAAATGTAATAAGTGAGGTATCCAAAAACTTAATACCAGTTCACAATTCATTCTTTCTTGAATCATCTTTGTATTGAATTGTTCTAATTTCGTGTTCATATTCTCAATTAATACAACAGTAATTGTACCATTTTTTCTGTCAATACCGGTATCCGTACCAGTAGGGTATCAGTATCCGTTACAATCTATCTATACAAATAATTTAATGTTCTATGAAAGATATGAGTTCACTTGAATTGATCAAAACTCTTTTATAAAAACATGAATTCGAGTAGAGAAGGAAGCTTTATGATGATTCTCCTATCAAACTATTTTGGTTTTACTACTAAAGCGTATGTTAGATTGTTAGTGACTTGTGTAGTCTCGTAACTATGAGGCAAGCAAGCTAATCTTGAACTAAAACTTTAAATTACGACCTTGAGTGATGGGTTTCGTTTTCTGAATCGAAAACCTATATTACTTCTAACCATAAAATTTTTAAATTAGTTCATTTATCAAGATCAAACATGGGTTTCATCAAAAGAGACCATCGTTTATTGTTTCACGGTGAGCAGCTATAACAATTTAAATATGAAAAAGATACAAATAAAAATGTCAATGAAACTAAAAAGTGTAATAACTAATCTCAATCATCAATCGAATTAATTAATGGTTGAGATCAAATTGTAGGGAAAAATTTGTTAGATTGTTATTTAAGAAAGAATAACTTTTGTTGACTTTTTACAAGTTCTTATATTTTTTGAAAATTCATATTTTTTATGTATGATATTATATTTTTATAAAAATTACACATTTAGAACGAACGTTTTGAACTTTAAAAACTAGTACAATATTGTTAAATAAAAAGATATTATTTTTTACGTGTCTAATCTCATATATCGTCATGTGTATTACTGCAGTTAATTGTGTCTTTTATTATTTATTGTATTTTTCTAAATGTTATTGTATTTTTCTAAAATGATAAAAGTAATATATATATATATATATATATATATATATATATATTATATATATATAATGATGGAATAACAATGTTGTATATCTCTAATATGTAAAACATAATAATAAATTAACAACTAATTAATCTAATACATAAAAACAATTACAAAATGACACATGTTTCATTGTGTTTTTTTATCGTAATTATGTTATCTAAAATACTAATGGTAAAACGCAATAATAGATAACAAGTTTATCTAATCTATAAAAAATAATGACAAAAAAATTGTGTTATTTTTAACACTATTAGTTTTGAAAGATACATTGATGAAAACATATCATTATGTGCTTGTAATTGTAAAACATAATGATAGATAATAAGTTTATATAATTTATACAAACAATAACAGAAATAACATAAAATGATCCAAAATGCAGAGCACAATGAACAATTCATATAACAAAAGATGTAAATATATGACATAATAAACTGATATTTGACACAATGAACATACGAACACAATAAGCTGGCGTATTTGACATAATAACTAAAATGGCCTCCTCTTTAAAATAATTGAAGGACACGTGTCAATCCTACAATCTTTCTTAAATTTTTTAAAATAAATATCATTTTTACTATAACCTTACATTTTATATATATTTTCGGTAGAGCTTGTCATTTTTCATTTTATGTGCCATTGTGGGTGTCGAACTCCACTGTAAATTATCATTGATGGCCATGTATTTTGATGGGCGGAGTATGTAAAAGTTCTTTTCTTTTTTTCTTTTTCTTTGGGGGGAGGTGGTGGGTTGGGAGGGGTGTCGGAGTTGGTTTAAGAATAAACACAATAATTATGTTTCGAAAATGAAATTAAAATGTTAATTTTTAACATTTAATTAGATTGTATAACATCCCATGGTAATTTTAAACATTTAATTAGATTGTATAACATCCCATGGTAATTTTAAACATTTAATTAGATTGTATAACATCCCATGGTAAGTGAATAGAAAATGACTTTCAATGAATATGAGAAATTTTTTTAATTCTGATTCCATATGGTGAGCAACCAAATAAAATTTTCGTCAAAAAAAATTCAATTCTAGTTTTCATTTTGGAGAACTATGTAAATCAATCGATTACTTAGTTTCATTCTAATATTGTATACACTGATTTAAAGACCTAGCGAACACTAGAGATGCAAAAAAAACCGGGTACGGACCGACCCGAACCGGGTCCGAGTACAACCCGGTATAGGGTATACCCGGAAAAAACCGGTGGTTTGAACCCGGTTTGGGTATTTTTGGAATTTCTAAAGCTCGACCCTACTCGGACCCGACCCTACCTGGACCCGACCCGACCTGGTTGAACCCGGGTACAACCCGTTTTGACCATTTTTTATTTTAAACTAGCCGTTTTTAACGGCTATATAGCCGTTGGGATTCATTTTTGACCGTTTTTTTGTTGTTTTTTGCCCCTTAAATTAGTATAAATAAGTGTGGGTTGATATAGTTAGGTACCCAAGCCTCAAACACAAAAAAACATATGCAAAAAACGCAAAAAATACTCTCGTTTACTCTCATTTTACATTTTCACTCTCTCATCTTACACTTTTACTCTCAAATTTTAATATGGCTCACTCTCAATCTTTCGTTGGTCAAGGTTCATCCAACTCTCCAACCGTCGTTTGTGTTCTTGCACACAATCGTAACATGGATGTTTGGTGTAATTGGGATATGGTTGAGTTGAGTGACGGGTCTGTAAAGGCTCGTTGCAAGTTTTGTGGAGCTTTGCTTGCTAAAAATTCTAACACGACTTTAAGCAAACACATTAGCAAGAAGTTTTGTAAGTCATTGAAAAATAATCTAGATTCGCAACAAACACAATTGAGTGGAGACGGTGGAATCTTTAATTACAACATTAAGAGGTTCGAGATCGAATGGCGAAGTTCGTGATTCAAGAAACTTTACCTTTCAATCACTTCGACAACCCTCGGTTAACCAACTTAATTCGAGAGACGCTTCAACCTCGTTACACTCACGTAAGTCTTACTACACTTGGACGATACTGTTTAAAATTATGGAAGCAAGCAAAAAATGATTTAATTGTATTATTTGAAAATATAAATACTAGTGTAAACTTAACTAGTGACGTTTGGTCGGCGCCACAAGGTTTGCCCGAATCGTACCTTTGCGTCACAGCTCATTGGGTAGATCCAGTTTATGGAAAATGATGAAACGTACGATTGCATTTGATCTATTTCCGTATCCACACACCGGAGAGTTTTGTTTTACTTTTTGGATAATGTAATAACTACTTTTAATTTACAAAATAAAATATTTTCAATGACAATTGATAACGATTGCAACAACACAACCGCGGTTGAAAAATTAAAATAAATATCTTCCGATTGCAAACAGTGTTTTTTTTCATACTCGTTGTGTTGCACATATTATTAATTTAGTAGTGCAAGATGGCCTATCCGTACCATTTGTTGATAACTTTATAAAAGCTTTTCGATTTTTGTTACACGACGTTTTTTGAAAAAAGTAGAAAAAGATATCAAGATTATAAACAACTTTGTAAGAATATAGAATCTATATTTTTAGGGCCTAATTGGGATGTACCTACTAGGTGGAATTCGACTTGTCATATGTTTGATTGTGCTTTAAAACAAAAGACACTTTAAAATCTTTTCATAATAGTCTTTCGGATAATTTCGAAATCGACCTGATTCTGGATTTGGGTTGGAAAAATATTGAAAATTTATCCGAATTTCTTGACGTGTTTAAAAACTCAACTACAAAATTATCGGGAGTTTATTACTCCACTAGTTATTCGGTGCTTCAAGAATTATATTTCATGGCTTTGAATTTTAAAATTTTCAAATAAGAATAATATGTTTAGAGAAATGATAGAACCAATGAAAGACAAGTTTAAAAAATATTTTCTTGAGTTATCATCCGTTTTACTTGTGCCACTACTTTAATCCTTTTTTAAATGTTGCGGGGGTAGAGTGTTTGATAGACGAAATAAATGAAAATTTGGATATACATGACGAAAACCCCAAATTTTCAATCGAGGCAAAAGAAGTTTTTCATAAAAGTTTGAAAATTATTTATAATTTTTTTAAATAAATATGGGCCTAACGTAAATATAATTACGCCAAGAGAATCAACCTCAAGTGCTAATACCTCGGTTAAAGACCCCGTTATGACTATGTTGAATGTTGTTCGGGATGTGACGGCTAAACGACAAAGGGGTAACACCCTAACAAGCGAACTTGGTATATATAGTACGGCGAATTTTATTTCAACTATGAGTACTCAAGATTATCATGCATTTGATATTTGGCTTGGTGGAAAGGAAAGGAATCCCAATTTCCAATTCTTTCCGCTATGGCCCGTAATTTACTAAGCGTCCAAGCTTCTACGGTAGGTTCGGCGTCTACGTTTTCTCTTAGTGGCAGGGTAATATCATTACGGAGAACAAGATTAACTCCGGAAGCGGTGAAGATGTGCATTTGTTTAAAGGACCACTTAGACGCGATGGATCGTATACAAAACAAAACAAATCTTGAAGTCGAAATTGCAATCGAATCTAAAGTACACGATGAAGAGGTAGAAGAAAGAGTATCTTCTGGTATATCTGACGAAAAATTAGTATTTGATGAAGCCTCTCGAAGAAAATAGACGATTAGTTAAATAAAAGTTTTATATTATTTTTTATTGATTCGTTAATGTATTTTTAAGTTGTTTTAATAAATAAATAATAAATTAATGAGTTATAGATATTTTTTTAATGTTGTTATAGATGTTTTTTAATGTTGTTACAATAACAATAATAATAACAATAGCGATAGCGATAGCGATAACTGTAGCACCCCGAAATTTCTGTTTAAACGAAAGGAAAAGAAAAGTTAATGGAAAGAATAGAAATTTTGCAAAAATGGAAGGAGAAAAAGTGTACAAAGTACATTTTTATTATTTTAAGGATTTAAGGGTATGGGTGCCCATTCTTCATTTACTATTTTCTTTCTCACGGCTGAAAAGAAGAAGAGGAGAGAGACTCTCGGTTCTAGAGAGAGAAAGAGGAAGAAGAAGCTGAAAAAGGTAAGTCTTCCTTGTTTGAGCTCGGTTTCAGCTGGGTTTCGAGTTCTTGACCGAAGTTCGGTTGTTTAGAGTTTGTTTTCGGGATTCAAGAGCTGAATCGAAGGTGGGACTCGAACGGAAGAGTGCTGCTCAAAAGCTGCTAAAGGTGAGTTTCTAGAACCCCTCTTTTATGGATTTTTAACTGATTTGGGGCTATTATGCATACCAAGTGATGTTTTCAAGTAAAACCATGGATTTACAGCTTTATGTACGAATGTTGTATGTATGTATGCATGTTATAGTGTTGATTATGGGTTAGAGACGATGTTTAGCATGCTTAGATGGCCTTGGTATGTTAGATCTATGTTTGGGTATGCTTAGAATGATAATCGGGTGAAATTGGTAGCATAGAAAAGATTTCAGAATGTCTAATGAACATGAACAGTGGTTCATGCGCCCAAACAGTTGTCTATGCGTCCAGCATGAGAGACCAGACGCCTAAGTGTTGCCCATGCGCCCAAGAGTGGGTCATGCGCCTGAATAATGGCCCATGCGCCCAGCATGTTGGCCCATGCGTCTAAGTATTGGCCATGCGCCCAAGTGTGGACCATACGCCTAAATAGTACCCATGCGTCCTAGTGAAAGAAACAACAAAGTGTGGACCATGCGCCTAAAAAGTGCCCATGCGTCCCAGTGAAAGAAACGACTAAGTATTGGCCATGCGCCTAAATAGTGCCCATGCGCCCAAGAGCTTGAAACAGCTAAGTGTTGGTGATGCGCTTGAACAGGGCAGAAACGCCCAAACAGTGCCCATGCACCCAGATTGTTTTATACTTAGAATTTTTATGCTCATGCGCCTAGAAGGACCCATGCACCCACTTTGGACTTGAGGTTTTCTAAGTGGATTTTAAGGGGTAAAATGGGGAGATAGGCCTGGTTATGATGTGATGGCTTGTGTTTGATGTGTGTTATGCATGTTGATGTGCCTGTATTGGTGATGATGTATGTTTATGTTTATGTATATGTTCCTTATTATATACGTATATCTTCCCTTGGCTTTGCGTTGAACGTTAATAAATGTAATGAAAGTATTATGTAACGTAAAGTGGAAGATAATGAAAAGAGGAACGTAATGAATGAATGCGAGCATAAACGAATGAATGAGAGATAGGATGGCTTGCGAAAGAAAGGAAGGAGGTTCACGACTCACTGAGGGTCGTTAGCTCAAATGTGTGTGTATCATAGCGTGCGATCTTGGCTTACTCATAAGGGGACATAGACACAGTGGGAGTTCAGTTTTGGTAACTGCTCCGATACGTGCGATGTGGTATTTATTGTGTGCTATGTAGCGTGCGATTTTGGCTGCCTCATGTGGTTTTATGGCATGCAATCTTGGCTAACCCATGGGATGGCGTGTGATTCTGGCTAAACCCCGAGAGTTCTCACACACAGGGGGAGTCAGTCTTCGCGACCACTCCGATGGTGCGATTGGTGCGATATGTGCGATGGACGGCATAAGGATAGCGTGCGATTTTGGCTGCCTCTTGTGGTTTTTATAGCGTGCGATCTTGTCTAACCCATGAGATAGCGTGCGATTCTAGCTTCCTTATGTGTGCTATCCGTGCGATATGTACTTCGGGTACGATGATGCGATGGTGCGATTTGAGCGATATGTGCGATGGACGGCATAAGGATAGTTTGCGATTTTGGCTGCCTCATGTGGTTTTTATAACGTGTGATCTTGGCTAACCATGAGATAGCGTGCGATTCTGGCTTCCTTATGTGTGCGATCCGTGCGATATGTACTTCGGGTACGATGATGCGATGGTGCGATTTGAGCGATATGTGCGATGGACGGCATAAAGGTAGGATGCGATTTTGGCTGCCTCATGTGGTTTTTATAGCGTGCAATCTTGGCTAACCCATAAGATAGTGTGCGATTCTGGCTTCCTTATGTGTGCGATCCGTGCGATATGTACTTCGGGTACGATGAAGCGAAGGTGCGATAATGAACGAACGGGATCCTTGTCATTCGACCTCAGTAATCATGGCTGAGTGCCATGAGGAGGGTAAAGCTTGATAGGATCTAGATGAGAAATGAATGATAATAAAAGTATGAAATGTGCGAACGTGTGCTATATATGTAACGAACGTATGTAAGAACGTAAATGAATTATCGTAACAATGTATTGAACAGGATCTTTGTCATTCGACCTCAGTAATCGTGGCTGAGTGCCACGAAGAGGGTAAAGCCTGACCGGATCTAGGAAGAGAAGTGAACGATAATGTAATACGTTGAATGAACAAGTTAATGAACGTAATGGAAGATAATAATGATATTATCTGTATGTACGTATGATGCATGATCACGAATGATGTAAAGTATGGTATGTTTTGAAATAAACTAAAGAACGGTTTTAACAAAGAAAAGTATGTTTTATTATAAAACTAGAACTCACTCAGTGTCGCTGACTTTTGTATGCATGATAGTTGGCAGGTATATGTTGATGCTGAGGAGTTGCAGGCATGGATGCATAAGCTACTGGGAGCATTTTGAGGCTAGCATCCGTATTTTGACATGTCATGGGTTTTGAGATGAAAACAGATGTTGTAATTGACATGTTTTTAGTTATTAATCAATGTTTTAAATTCCACTGCAAAGTTAATGTATGTTTTCTAATGTTTTATGTGTGATGAACCACCAGCTGTGAGGTGCCCGGAAACGGGGCCTTAAAATACAATAACAATAACAATAACAGTAACAATAATAGCAACGACAACGGCAGCAGGGAGCGGGAGCGGCAACGGTAACAGTAACGGTAAGAGTAACAATAATAATAACAGTAATAATAATAATAATTAAAAAATTAAAAAACTCGGTTGTACCCGGTTTTTGTACCCGACCTGACCCTAACCGGGTAGGGTATTAGTCCCCTCGAACCCGACCCGGGTTCATCAATACCCGGGTACAAAAAAATCCGCCTGGACCGAACCCGATTTGAACCTAGTTCCAGGTCCGGCCCAAAACCCGGTTTATGCATCTCTAGAGAACATGGCAAAACTAATTTATGAGCCCAAAAGTGGCCCAAGTCAACGCTAATTTGGCCGGTCAGCATGTTTAATCATCAATTTTTCGCGTATGGTCTGATCCAACACCACTGACTCATGCATGTTTTTCCTTACTCGATCAGTTTTAAAACAACCCCTTACCCGGTCACCACCTTCTGACCAAATAAAAGATTTGAAACAACACTAAGTCCACCATAAGGTGAATAATCATAACAATCAATATGATACATAAAAGTACAGATGCCCACGTATAAATATTAATTCAAGAAAAGTCGGCTGCGGCAGTATTTTGGCCCAAGTTATATGGGCTTGGCTGCAGTACGATTTTGGTTATTCTCGAAGGCCTATTTGTTTTAACACACAAAAGTGATTACAAAGACAATTAGGGAAGTTATTAACTTTAGTGGAAGTTCTTGTAGTGATAGTAAGTTAAAATATTTTTTATATTATTATTGAATAAACTTTTTTGTGCAGGCGTGAGTTTTGGATTATGCAAATGTATTTAATTTACTTTATAAAATCTACTAAAACTTGAACGTGATACTATTGTTTTTCTAATGAATGATTTGGATGTATTTTTTATGAATTTAAGGATCGCAATCAGTAATTATTATTGTTAGAATGTAATCAAGTTAATGATTGCGGAATGATCATTAACTGTTGTTTAATTGTTTTATGAATAAATATCAAATCGATCAAATGTTTATTACGACGAACACAATGATATAAACACAATAAATAAGCAAACAAGATTTGATTCAAAGTATTTCATTAAAACTGATTAATGATATTAGATGAATAAAGAATGAATGCTATAAACATTAACTGTTTTGATCGTGTTAATGTTGATGATGTATTGATGTGACGGCAGGTAGGGTTTGTGATGGATTGATTGTGTGAATCGATGTGATGTTTTCTGTTTGTCTTCGTATTGCTCGTCCATCTCACCCTTGATGTGAAACCTAGAAATCATATTTATAGACATTTATATTTCTATTAAGGAAACACCGAATCTCTTTGGATTCAAAATTTTCTTGTTGACTTGTTGATTGGTAATACTTGTATTATTTAAAAACAAGTGTTTGGATTCCGTAGATGCATAGTCTTCCGTAGGTGATTGTTAATCCGCAGGAATCGTGTTCTTCCGAAGATACTTTGTTCTTCCGAAGGTATCTTCACTTCAACTTTAGAGTAGGTTGTTCATCCGTAGAAGATCTTCGGATGATTGTTTTTGTAAGAAACATATCAAAGGAAGAACAAAAATATTCATGGAATGTCGAATAAATTCCACTTAATTTATTGGATAACTCCAACAATAAGCCACGTCTCCTACTTAAGCAACGATTTGGAAAGGCCCTATGTACCTTAGGCTCAACTTGCCTTGCTTTATGAATTAAATGACACCCTTCCAAGGTAAGACCTTTAACGTAACCTTATCACCCACCTTGAACTCAATCCGTATACGTCTCTTGTCAGCATACGACTTTTGCCTATCTTTGGCTGCCTTCATAAAGTCCTTGATCTTTTCCAGTTTCTCAATCGTAGCCTCAATCACTTTGATACTTCCTAACTCCTTCTGACCAATATCACCCACCCCAACAAAAGGGCGTTCTACATCTCCTACCATATAGCATCTCATAAGGGTGCTTACCAATGCTCACGTGTTATTGTACGAGAACTCGACTAAAGGTAAGTGGTCATCCCAACTTCCTCCAAAATCAATGACGCATGCTCGGAGCATATCCTTAAGCGTCTAAAAGGTTCTCTACGACTGACCTCCCATTCGTGGATGATAAGTCGTGCTAATGTGTAACCTCGTACCCATCACATCATGAAATCTTTTCCAAAACTTAGATGTAAACCGGATGTCACGATCAGACACAATAAACACCGGTACACCATGATGAGTTACAATCTCCTTGATGAATAGATCCGCTAATCTCTCAGATGAATACGTTTAATGGATCGGCAGGAAGTGAGCACTCTTTGTCAAACGATTAACTATCACCATATGGCATCGTACCCCCTCGCGGTACACGGTAGATCCGTAATAAAACCCATGGTGATATGTTCCCACTTCCACTCGGGTATATCCAATGGTTGGATCTTCCCGTACGGCTTCTGATGCTCCACCTTTACTTGCAAGCAAGTAAGGCACTTACTCACATACTCCGTAACCTCATGCTTCATGCTCGACCACCAATAATCTTTCTTCATATCATGGTACATCTTTGTCGCACCGGGATGAATAGAGTATCGAGTCTTGTGAGCCTCATCCATGATCTTTCCACGTAGATCCGCATAACAAGGAATCCAAATTTGTCCGAATCGGGTTCTAACACCGAGAGTATTTTCACCCAACTTTGTGCCTATACCTTTCATCCTTTCGAAGTTAAGAAATCTTCTTTCAACGTCTCGTCTTGAAACTCCTTGACTTGGTTCATCACCTCGGAGGTCATAACCAATTGATAAGATTTCACTCGAATTGGTTCAGGTCTCTCCTTTTGGCTAAAGGCATATGAGACTACGTTGGCCTTGCCCGGATAGTGATGGATCCCACAATCATAATCCTTTATAAGTTCGAACCATCACCTTTGCCTCATATTAGGTGCTTTCGCTCAAAGAAGTACTTTAAGCTCTTGTGGTTAGTGAAGATGGTGCACTTCATCCTATACAGGCAGTGCCTCCAAATCTTTAATGCAAAGCCAACAGCTGCTAGCTCCAATTCATGAGTAGGATAACTAACCTCAAGCAGCTTCAACTATTGGGATGAGTAAGCTATAGCCTTTCCTCGTTGCATCAAAACACAACCCAAGCCCAAGTAAAAAGCATCTGAATAGACCACCAAATCCTCGATTCTTTTGAGTAATGACGAGAAAGGAGTTTGAGTCAATCTTATCTTTAATTCTTCAAAAGCCTTCTCTTTCTCTTGACCCTATACAAACTTCACATCCTTACGGGTCAACTTAGTCAATAGAGAAGCTATCTAGAGAAGCCTTGAATGAATCTCTTATAATATCCCGCCAATCCCAAGAAACTGCAAATCTCAAATGGCGTCTTTAGAGACTTCCATTGCATCACTGCTTGCACTTTTATTGGGTCCACCATAATTCCTTCAGGATTAACCACGTGACCCAAAAATTGAACTTTGCGCAACCAGAACGCGCACTTGGGTAATTTAGCATACAACTTCTCCTTTCTCAACGTTTCCAGCACTTCGTAAATATGACCGGCATGCTCCTCCTCGCTCTTCGAATAAATCAGAATATCATCGATCAACATAATCACTGATTTATCCAACATCGGCCGACACAATCGATTCATCACATCCATAAAAGCAGCTGGCACGTTGGTTAAACCAAAAGACAAAACGAGAAATTGTAGTGTCCATCACATGTACGAAAAGCTGTTTTAGGAATATCCTGCTCTTTGACCTTCAATTGATGGTAACCAGATCGAATATATATCCTTTAGAACCAACTGGCATCTTGAAGCTGATCAAATAAGTCATCAATCCTCGGTAACGGGTACCGGTTCTTCACCATCAACTTATTCAGCTCGTAGTGGTCGATGCACGTCCTCATACAACCGTCCTTCTTCTTGACAAATATGACTGGATCGCCCCAAGGAGAGATAATCGGTCTAATGAACCTCTTATCAAGAAACTCTTGCAGTTGATCCATCAATTCCTTCATCTCAGAGGGGGCTAAACTATACGGCGCCTTAGCAACAGGTTGAGCATCGGGTGTCAAGTCAAACTAAAACTTGATTTCACAATCCGGTGGCACACCTGGTAAATCTTCTGGGAACACATACGGGAACTCACACCCAATCAGTACATTAGACAATTGTGGTGTTGGCGTATTCGCATCGTTTACGTAGGCCAGGTAGGCACTACATTCATGCCTCATGCACTTCCCACCACCGCCATCGAGATCACCTAGGACTACATCAAACCTACCTAAGGTCATCACAAACAGTCTAGCAAGAAATTTATGACCTTCTAATTCTATGTCACAACCTTTAATCAGCTTAGAAATCTTGATAGACTACCTATGACAGTTTCTACATCAAAAGACTCATCTACATTTCTACTTCTAACAGGTAAATTAATACAAAAAGTAGTAGAAATAAAACTCTTACTAGCACCAGAATCAAATAACACAGAAGCAAGAGTTTGGTTTACTAGAAATGTACTGGACACAATATTGGGGTTTGTCCTAACCTCCTCCTGGGTCATCGTGAATGCTCTGGCGCTCACCTTCTGCCCTTCAGTCCCGATCGTCTTCTTCGCTCCATAACTCTCAGCCTTTGTCCTCTTGCAGTCCCTACTCATGTGGCCCCCTCCACCACAGTTAAAACACCTAGCCACCTTGCACTCCTTATCTATATGACCAGGCTTCCCATACTTGAAGCATACATTCATTCCCTACCTACACTCTCAAGTATGCTCTTTCGCATGCTTACCACACCTCTTTGACCCCACACCGGGCGTGACCACACGCCCTCATCCATCCTCACAACCTTATTGTTTGGAGCGGCCCCACCATGTCCAAACCTCTTCCTATTCTAGTTCCGGTCACCACCACCTTTCTTGCTCACCTCAGTCACCACCACCTCCTGCTCATCATATAGCCTTCCCACCAGATCAACACCGACCTAAATGTACTTGGCCAGGTGGCGATCATATGCCTGCGAATATCCGTCGGTAAGCGCTAGATATACCTCTTAATCTTTCGTGACAAAGACGTCAGCTGATCCGACACCAGCCATGCCATCTCGTTAAACTTGGTGGTGTATTGCTAGTGTGTCATGGTTCCCGCTTCCAGCTGCAGGAACTCCTTTTCTACCTTGTCCAACTCTCAGTGAGGACAGAACTCCTTAATTACTAGCTTCTTTAGTTCATTCCACCTCATTCTCCTAGTATCCCTACTTCCCTCGGCATGGACAATATCGTCCCACCAGCACAGAGTTGGGTCCACGAATGAGTGAGTGGCGAACTTCACCTTGTGGTCCTCCCTGCACTCACTAATATCAAGTACAACCTCCATCTATCTTACCCATTGATTAGCATCAGAAGCAGTGCCATTGCCATCAAAAGTAAGGGGCTTGCATCTCTAGAATGCCACATAATTAAAGCCTCGTGTTGTTTCTTGCACATGCTCCTACTCTTCCTCATCACTGGAGACAACTGTCTCAGTCTCCGGTTGCTCTCTTTCCCCGAGGACTTATTCCTCTCCTTCCTCTCATCTTGCCTCATAACCTTAATCACTTCAGTCACCACAGATGGCAGGATCATCTGTATGATCTGGTGAACCTTCTCCACAACCGCCTCCTTCACCAAGGCACTTAGGTTAGCACTCTCATCACCACCCTCCGGATGAGGGGTCTCGGGATCTTCAAGTGTCGTCTCATCAGCCCTAGCCTTGCCTGTTGTGACTAGTGGTCCAGAACCACATCCACCATGACCTACACCTCGAGAAGCTTTGAAGATCTACCTCTAGCCATCCTCTAAACACGCTATAAGATCCAAACACCAACATGGTCATTCGACGTAATACTTCAGTTTATGTTAAGCATAGTAAATCCCTATTTACACTGGCTAGTTATGATTAGCCACTTCCTTTACTTTTCATACCCCAAGCATTTCCTATCCTAACAACATCAATATCCAAATCTACTAAAGCACATAAATCACATAACATGCGCACATAATACCGGTTAACATTACAGAAAATACCTGATGGCACGTAGCTACTCGGACTAGCATCCTTCCATTTTGTCCCATTCTCAGTTTAAGTTTAGGTTTTTAAAAATACTTACCCAATTCTCTTAAACTTTGGCTCTAATTCCAACTTGTAAGGCCATGTTCTTGGGGCTCACTGTTGGTCATTCATCGTAAATAAAACATAAAACATACTTTAACATTTACTAAAATACAACAACAGAATCATTTAACTAAACCATTTCATATATTAATAATCACTTTTGCAAAATAATACATCATTGTTGTAACGCCCGGAATAAATTCGAAACGGGCAAATTAATAATAATAGGCCTAGCTGGGACTATTTAAAGAAAATAAGTGGGTAATGGAGTATGGACCGAGTAGACCTTGCGGGTTATGTGTTTGGCGAGTTTAAGGTCCCGGGAATACCTGATATATATATAAACGGATCAGCTTGAGCAACTCTCATTTGCAACTCAACACCCTAATTCTAGAGAGAGTGTAAGAGAGAAAATGGAGAGAATTAAAGATTCAAGGCTTAATTGATCACGGGATTGAAGATCGGTGTTCATGGGCATCCAAACAACAAGAAAACACCAAGAATCTAGGTAAGAAACGTCATTTAATCTTTCATTTTGATGTAAACCTGGATTCTAGGGCTTGAGTTTTTGAAAGTGATAAAGATTCGCCCAAAACTCACATTTTTGTGTAAGAAAACATGTAAAAAGCTTAGATATAGCTTGTGTTGCACATGTATATGTATGTGAATGTACGATGCATGATGTTTACGATGCATGATGGTTATGATGATGTGTGATGGTATATGTTATGTATGATGAAGCATGATGATGTTATGTTTATGTATGATATGTTTTCTTATGTTCCTTACTACATATATGATGTGGCTTACGTGGGGTGATTATGATAATGAACGTAAAGTATTATCTTAACAAAGTGAAAGATTTAAGATAGTGAAAGTTGAACATAATGAATGAACAAATGAAAGTCTTGCAAGCAAATGAAAGGAGGTCCACAACTCATTGAGAGGTGTTAGCTCAACTGTGTGTTTACAACGTGTAATCTTGGCTAACCCTTAAGGGTTCACACAGGGGGAGTTAGTCTATGTGACTACTCCATACATGTGATATGTGCGATATGGGGTCCTTGTCGCTTAACCCTAGATGATATGGCTTTGTGCTCAAGAGGGGGGTTAAGCATACGACAGGACCAAGATAGAAGTGAAAGATAATAAATGTACAAAAAGTGCGATAAGTACAAAATGTGCGAAACGTGCGAAATGTATGAAACGAATGATGATGAAGATAATAATTATTACCTTGATGTACGTATGATGTGTGATCATGTGCGATAGTAAAGAAAATGTTTTAATGAATGAAAGGTAATATAATGTTTTTTTTGTAAAACTAGAACTCACTCAGCAACGCTGACTTTTATGCATTTTACAGTTGGCAGATAAATATTGCTGAGGATGGCACGAGGTGGCTACTTGGCTCATTTTGGATGACATCTGTTTTATGATATGATAACTTTTTTGCATTGTAAGGCGAACGAACGATATTTTGTAATGAACATTGTATTATTTTGCAAAAGGTGTTTATTTAAAGGAAATGAAATGGTTGTTTAAATTGTTTTTACTGATATGTTTTAGTAAAGTTAATGTAAATTATATGTTTTATGTGCAATGATTGACCAGCTGTGAGTGTCCTAGGAATGGGGCCTTACAATTGTTAAGTTACAAAATATCATTTGATGCATTAGATGACAAAAACATTATCGTAATACAAAATGGATGCCATCCAAAATGAGCCAAGTAGTTGCCCCCATGCCATCCTCAGCAACTCTTACCTACCAACTGAAAAATACATAAAAACTCAGTGTTACTAAGTGAGTTCTAGTTTTCTAAAATATATAATAATTTACTTTTGTTAAAACTGTTCTTTACTTTTATTTATGATCATACATCATACTTACAAATAGATAATCTTAATATTATCTTTCATACTCATTCGTTAACATTCATTCATTAGTCATTTTATGTCATCGTTATCATTCGTTCTCATTCATAGTCTTCCTTATTGTACCTTTCATACATTCGTCATAATTCTTACTTACATTCTGGACCAATGCCATGTGATATACCCCGAACATTGTGCACGAAGATGGTTATTGGGCCTGAGGTCTAACAGTAGAGCTCAAACATTATGCACGAAGCCGACTCCAGTAACTAGGGCAAACAACAAGGGTCCCATACATATGGCCAATCACAACGATTAGACCCCAGTGTACATTCTTCTGGGGTAGCTAACCCGTACATAGTTGAGCTAACACCATTCACTGGGTGTGAACCTCCTTACATTTGCTTGCAAGACTTTTCATACATTTGTTCTTACTTTCATTCATTTTTCCTTATGTTCCGCTTTCATCATAATTAATTTCCAATTTTATTATATAATACTTTAAGTTTATTGATAATACATACTACGTAAAGCCACGGAAATATACATACTAAGGAACATAATGAAAACATAACATAAACATACATAGCATCAACATGCGTAACATCATCACTCATCATCACTCATCATCATACCACATCATACAATCACCATACATCATCCCCGGAAACATCCCAAGTCACAGCCTAAAATTTCCTTTTTTCTAAAATTTCAGAAATAATTCTAAGACATTAGGCGCATGGGCACTGTGCGGGCGCATGGCTACTATGCGGACGCATGGCTGCTAAGGTGCATAGGGCACTTAGGCGCATAGGAAATTTCTAGGTGCATGAGTACTATACAGGTGCACGAGCCCTTAGGCGCATGGGGAAAGTTGGGCACATTGGCACTATTTTAGCGCATGGCCAACACTTAGTCAACTGGGCAACTTTAGGCGCATGGACACTATGCATGCGCATGAGCTTGACTTAGGCGCATGGGCACTTAGGCGTATGGGCAGTTGAGCAAATGGGAACACTTAGTCATTGTAGGCATATAGTAGGTGCATGGATACTATTTGGGCGCATGGATTTCAGGTGCATGGGGACTTAGGCGCATGGACTACTGTTCAGGTGCATGAGTAACTACTTGTAACTAACATCATAATTCATCCCCCAAATCATATATGAACATGATAAAGCCTAGTTCTATCATATAAAACAACATAAGCATACCCAAAAACATGAACAAATCCATAAATCATCCCAAACACACACCCACCCACATACACATTCATAATAACATACGGGTGCTCACACCCACTTAAATAAGACATTTACAAATGTAATTCCAGCCCCAAAATCACTTAAAACATGTAAAAAGGAGGATCTACAATTCACCTTTTGCAACTTCTCGGATAGACTTCTTCAAACCCGAATGCACTTGAGTTCAACCGCCTAAAAACCCACCAAAACACACATACAAACCCACAAAACCCATATAAGCATAAACCCGAGGCTAAAACAGCCAAGAACACCTCAAACCATTGAATTCTTACCTTGAATTTAACCTCCTTCTTCTTCTTCTCTCTAGAGTTTAAAAATTCTCTGCTTTCTCTCTCTAGCAGCCGAGGAAAAGCAATGTGCAGGAAGGAGTGGGCAGCCATGCCCACTTTTAAACATGCTAATAATAATATTTTCCTTTTGCACACTTTTGACCCCTCGACTTGAGTTTTATTGTTTTTCCTTCTTTTATTTCCTTTTCTTCAAATTTCCGAGTGTTACACATTAGGTTGTTGTTGGCCTTTGCAGCAAAACAAAATTGGCTCGTGCACCATTTAGATGTTAAAGCTGCTGAGAACTCAAAGAGGAAGTCTATGTGAAGCAACTGACTGGGTCTGAAATAAAAGGAAAGGAAGATATGGATTACAAATTACACAAAGCCCGGAGGAAAACTTGATTGTGGATAGAAATTATCTTGATTATCTATTTGAGAGTTCGTGTATAGTGGCTAGGGGTAGGGTTGTAAATGAGCCGAGCCGAGCTAGTGTAGGCTAAGGCTTAGCTCATTTGAAAACTAAGCAGAACCGACTCGGCTTGTTTAATTTAACAAGCTCAAATTCTGAGCTCGGGCTCGGCTCTTTTATAAGCGAGCCGAGCCGCGAGCCAACTTTTTTATTTTTTAGAGAAAAGTTTTATTTTTGTATATATGTTTGTATTTATAAAAAATAACAATATTTCTTATATTTGTTTAACTTGATCCGTTGAAAAAAATTATATAAAATTGTTATTTTAAAAGGTATAATCATGTTTTTATACTTTGATAGTTTGTTTCTCGTTATATAATATTATACTAATCATATAGGTATGGTATATTTTAAGTAATATGTCATAATTCTTTATTTAAAATTTATATAAAGTGTAATTTAGGTTTAAATTTAAGTGAGCCAACGAGCAAACCAACAAGCCACCTAACGAGTGAGCCACGAGCCAAGCTGTCCTTGGCTCGGGCTCGGTGATGTATTCATGATGTACATGTGTTTTAGGTAGTTAAATACATGTTCTTAATATATAATTATCTTTGAATGCAGTTACATTGTATGATTTTGGAATGCAGGTGCAGAGCATGAAAGAACATAGAAAAAGAATAGAACTTCATCAAAGGACGTAAGTTACGTCCCTAAGGACATAGCTTACGTCGTTGCTCTGAGACAGAGGTGTGAGGACGCAAGATAGTGAGCAAGGACGTATGAGTGAAGATAGGACATAAGTTACGTCCCTAAGGATGTAGCTTACATCGTATTGCGAGGGTTGACTAATTTCCCCGGGTTTTGACCATATTTAAAGGGGATTAATGATTCTAAAAACCCTGATTCTTATTGGGAGCAGAAAGTGACGAACTTTGGTTATTCTTGAGGTCTCTTCCACTTCTCTAACTCATTCCAATCCATCAAATTATGTTCCAATCCATGGATTACCGAATTCATGAATATGTAAGGCTAAACTTTTCGTGATCTACCTCGGGTAATAGGTTTCGTGTTATTAGGTTTTTTGTTTATGTTAAATTTGTGTTGGGATTAAACTTTAGAACCCGTTAAGTTTTTTTATTGAGTTTAATTTGTTTTTGATTGTTAAATAATTGTTCTAGTAAATCCTGATTTGAATTTCATATAATTGTGCGCAAGTTGTATGATTGCAAGGTTTTGGTTGCTAATTCAATTGGCATGGTGTACTAAGACCTGTTAAGTCTTGGTTATCTCTGTCACTTAATCATTACACGTATAGAATCCTCATTAAGGATTTTCCACTAAGTTGAACTAAACGATTACCAAGAACCGAACCTAAATCCCGGGGTGGATTACCCTTTTTATTAACGTCTTCTAATCAATTTTTATTACTTGAAATTTATTTTCTTAAGTTAATTTGATAATGATTCCAAAATTCACTTTTCACAGCCTAAAGGCAATAGTTTAATAGTTCATTAGTTTAAACATTTTTTTTACAAATCAAAATACAACAAACTAACCACTAAAACCATGAGGATCGACAACCCTTCTTACCAAAACTAGTTAAGGTGAATAGAAACACACATTTTACATCTATTTGATTGATACTTCGACATCAATCAAATTTTGGCGTCGTTGCCGGGGAATCTGTGCGCTTGGTGTTTCGTTATTTGATTTGTTTTTAGTTTTGTTTACTTTCTTGGTTTATTTCTTTTATTTTCTTGTTACGCTAGGTGTGTTCTAAGTGTGCAGGTGACGGGATTGCATGCATACCCGGTATTCATGTAGGAAATCACCGCTTGTGTTTGATCCAGAGATAGAGAATCAACAAGGTATAGTCGTGTTCTACATCTATCAGAGTTACCGGTTACATCAATTTCACAAGATATTGATCAAGCAGCTAACAGTTTGTCTGATACAACTCAAATGGAAAATCCAAATAATCAACCACTTCAAAATCCAAACCCCCTACTAATAACCAAAACCCAAATTCACCCCCACCACCAAATAACAATGGCAACAACAACCTAAATCATCCACCACCCGATAATGACCTGAATCAAAATAACGTCAATCAAGGAGGTAACTTTAATCATTTGAGCATGCATAGTGTCCACTTAGGCGATGCAGATTATGAGGATGAGTGGCATAACAATGAAGATGATCATGGTGCTAATTATGATGCTTGGGTTGGAAATCATGGTGAAGATGATGGATATAATGAGAATTATAATAATTGGGGGAACAATCATTATGGATGGAATGCACCACCTATCAATCAACAATGAGATGGAGTCAATAACAATTTCAACCAACCAAGAATGTAACATCCGCCGAATTTATAAATTATAAAACCAAACCCGAACTCACTTTGAACTTTCATACGATGGAAATTTTAATATTTAAAATTTTTATTATTTATTTTAGTGAATCAAACGAGTTAAATGTGCAATTTAAGCAATATTGAAAATTGTTTTGTTTATTTTATCATTTAAACAAAGAATAATAATTTATATATTTATAAATAAATCATTTTCATAAAAGTATAAATCTTTATTTAACATTTTACAATAAATAACTAATAGAAAAGACTTATTACAACTTATAAGTTATAAAATGAATTTTAATAAACTTATAAAGTTTTATTAGTAATTATGAATTTTAATTATTGAAAATAAATAATCAAAGTATAAAGTTACAAGTTTTATAAAAGTTATAAAGATTTTATAAGAAAATAAGTTGATTAAAATTAATTAATGTTTTAGTAATTAAAAGTTTAATTATAATTATTCTTTTACTTATTTATTTTATTTAATATCATATTTATTTCAAAATGATAAACCCCTTTTAAAGGACTTATAACTCCCATTAACACCATTCATAATCTCCTCCTAACCTCAATTGTAAAAGCAAGACTTAGGCCTCACTTTTTATTTGTTCATTCTCTAAAAATCTCTCACACAAACCTTTTATCATCCTTTGGTTATAATCAATTTCAAGAATTTTCTTTTACAAGTAGTTTCAAGAATCTTCTGATAATGCGCGAAACCGGATTAAATAGTATGGAATCCTATTTGATTGGCGATCCAATCAGTGAGAACGAGTTCAGATCAATCTAACGATAAAAGAAACGTTAAGAATGATTAAAACGGGATCAACTGCGAACTATGAAGTTGGAACAGGTTCTCTGGAGTCTCTGGATGGCTAGGGTACGAATGTGAGTCGAAATTATTGAAGTGTTCCATTTTTCCACAAATTAGGTGGTATTTATAGGTTAGGGTTTGTCAATCGTACGACTGAACCATTAGCATGGTTCAGTCGTGCGACTAAATCATGTGATTGATTCATACGCACGACTGAAGGTTCAGTTGTACGACTGAGCCAATCTCATGTCTCAATCGTGCGACTGATCCAGTCTCTTGGTTCAGTCGTGCGGATCCAGTCTCCTGGTTCAGTCGTGCGACTGGTCCATTAGCATGAAGTATTCATGCGTATGCTCCATTAGCATGGTCCATTCGCATGAAGAGTTCATACGATTAAGTTTGAACATGTTTCTCATCATTATGACTAAAACTATACAAACAACCACAAACCTCTATAGTTAGTTCAATATGCTTTATTACACAATAAACAATGAAACATTAAATATTATAAGCATCAATCACATATTGTATTTCATTCAAATCATTCATTACATATATGTAATAGACAATTTACATTAAGCTCCTAAACTAGGTACATATGTATCAACAAACTCCCCCTTGGACCTAGTTTACATTAGTGTCTGGCATTCTTCATTAGCTCATCAATTTTTTGTACTTCTCCTCTCTAGTAACTCCTGCATGTATCTCAAATGTAAAACAGAGTCGTATGACGTTCTAGAACTGGAGGGCTTGTATTATATCTTGCGCGTCATAGAATAGTGGCCACTTGTATAATGTATAGACATCGTCTATAGACAAGTTGGTTAGCCATATAGGGTCGAACACCCGAAAATAGTTTCCATTTTACTCTCTCTCTATAGAACTATGACTGCTTCACCTATTCTACAATCATAATACCACCATTTGAAGTGTGGAGTGAAGTCCTGTGGTATTTCCCGTAAGGGAATCTTGGACATTATGCGTGAAGGACTCCACTTCAGCACTACCTTAGGCTTTCCAGAAATGGGGTCCATTTCAGACTTTCGGATGTACCTCTTCGGTTGTTAAGGTCTGAAATTTACCCATCTGGTGTGGTATTCCTTCTTTAGTGCAGCCTCAAACCAGCCTAATATTTTTCTAGGATCAACATATAACAGGTTTATGCGTGCCAGCTGGTTGAGCTCAAAACCAGGGAGAGTCTTCAGATCATATGGGAATCTGAAGTACTCTATTCCCTTCTCCCTCTTAACTACATAAACGTTAAGATCCTCAAAATATACCCATGCAATAATCTTGCCCAACACCTTTAGATGTTTCTTGACCTTGTAGAGCTGGTGTAGGATTTGGCTTTTGAGCAGTGCGTTGGGCTCGTATCTCAGCAAAACAAGTCACCCATTCAGCCTTCTTTATATCAACATCAGCGTCTGAGGCTTGGGCTTTGCTTTCATTCTTCTCTATTTCCTCTCCATCTCATCCAGTTTATCGAATGTAGCACTGCCAAGAGTGTCACCCAAGTTGGGGATTACATTGCCCTCTCGGTTAGTGTACTCTGGATAGTGCTCAGCTGTGACATCCTCAATCTCTATTTCATCTACGTCATTTAGCTCATCGTCACTTGTCACATCAAAAGTAGGTGCATCTTTGACAATCTCATCTGGATTTAGCCTGAACATCTCTGCAAGTTGCTCATCAGTCAGGTCGTGTACGATTTCTCCTTTTTCGGGAGTGTAGCTCACCGACCTTCTAACAATCCCTTACAAATCAAGAATCACTATGAATTGAGACTTGATTTGCTATAGGAAGCAATATCATATTCATCTTGTTGAGATGTTTGATCTGCTTGATTTAAACATGTAACACATCAACCATTAGTAATTAATCAAGACATTTAAACAATAGATAAATATATATAAATATTAATTACACAACTGTGATACAAGATTCATGTACAAAAGTTTTCAAATACTTAAACATCTAGTCATTACTTTTGTCTTTATCAGTGAACTCTTCAACAACAGGGGCTGATGATGATGCTTCTTGGTCTTGTGCTTTCTTTGTCCTTCTTTCTTGACCTTGAGCTGAGGCTGATGTAGCTGCATCACCTTCTTCATCATTATCATCATCTTTCTTTCCCTTTGACCCTTCATCATCACTATCATCTTCTTCATCAGACTCATCATCACCATCATCATCATCATCATCATCATCATCATCATCTCCATCATCTTCTTTGATTTTTAGAGGTTCATCTTTTGATCCTTTCAGTCTAAGCATGATTATCTTATTCTTGGCCTCCAACTCCTCAATCCTCTTAACCGATTGATCATTTTGCTCCTGGAGTTTGTAACACCTCGAAATTTCTACTTAAACGAAAGGAAAAGAAAAGTAAATAGAAAGAATGGAAATTGTGCACAAATGGAGGGGATAAAGTGTACAAAGTACAAATCTTATTATTTTAAGATATTTAAGGGCATGGTCGCCCATATCAAGCAGAAAGCTGCTTGATCTCGGAAGATGAAGAAGAGAGAGAGAGAGCCCGGTTCTAGAGAGAGAAAAAGGAAGAAGAAGCTGAAAAAGGTAAGTCTTCTCTTGTTTGAGCTTGGTTTCAGTTGGTTATTGAGTCCTTGACCGAAGTTCTGGTTATTTAGAGTTTGTTTTTGGGATTCAAGAGCTGAATCAAAGGTGGGACTCGAACAGGAAGTGTGTTGCTCAAAAGCTGCTCAAGGTGAGTTTCTAGAACCCCTCTTTTACGGATTTTTAACTAATTTGGGGATATTATGCATACTAAGTAAACGTTTTGAAAGAAACCGTGGGTTTACAGCTTATGTTCGTATGTTGTATGTATGTATGCATGTTATTGTGATGATTATGGGTTAGAGATGATGTTTAGCATGCTTAGATGGCCTTAGTATGTTAAATCTATGTGTAGGTATGCTTAGCATGCTAATCGGGTGAAATTAGTAGCATAGAAAAGATTTCAGAATGTCTGAAGAACATGAACAGTGGTTCATGCGCCCAAACAGTTGTCTATGCGTCTAGCATGAGAGACCAGACGCCTAAGTGTTGCCCATGCGCCCAAGAGTGGGTCATGCGCCTGAATAGTGGCCCATGCGCCCAGCTTGTTGGCCCATACGTCTAAGTGTTGGGCATGCGCCTAAACAGTGGCCCATGCGTCTAAGTATTGGCCATGCGCCCAAGTAAGGAAAAGGCTAAGTGTAGACCATGCACCTAAATAGTGCCCATGCGTCCCAGAGATTGAAACGAATAAGTATTGGCCATGCGCCTAAGCAGTGCCCATGCGCCCAAGTTCTTGAAATGGCTAAGTGTTGGTGATGCGCCTGAACAGGGCAGAAACCCCAAACAGTGCCCATGCGCCCAGACTGTTTTACACTTAGAATTTTTATGCCCATGCGCCTGGAAGGACCCATGCGCCCACTTTGGACTTAACGTTTTCTAAGTGGATTTTAAGGGGTAAAATGGGGAGATAAGCCTGGTTATGATGATATGACTTATGTTTGATGTGTGTTATGCATGTATGGTGTTGCTTGTATGGTGATGATGTGTGTTTATGTTTATGCATATGTTCTTTATTATGTATGTATGTCTTCCCTTGGCTTTGCGTTAAACGTTAATAAATGTAATGAAAGTATTATGCAACATAAAGTGGAAGATAATAAAAAAAGGAACGTAATGAATGAACACGAGCATAAACGAATGAATGAGAGATAGGATGGCTTGCGACAGAAAGGAGGAGGTTCACGACTCATTGAGGGTCGTTAGCTCAACTGTGTGTGTATCATAGCGTGCGATCTTGGCTTACTCATAAGGGGACATAGACACAGTGGGAGTTCAGTTTGGTAACTGCTCTGATACGTGCGATGTGGTATTTACTGTGTACTATGTAGCGTGCGATTTTGGCTGCCTCATGTGGTTATATGGCGTGCGATCTTGGCTAACCCATAGGATGGCGTGCGATTCTGGCTAAACATCGAGAGTTCTCACACACAGGGGGAGTCTGTCTTCGTGACCACTCCGATGGTGGCGATTGGTACGATATGTGCGATGGATGGCATAAGGGTAGCGTGCGATTTTGGCTGCCTCATGTGGTTTTTATAGCGTGCGATCATGGCTAACCCATGAGATAGCGTGCGATTCTGGCTTCCTTATGTGTGCGATCAGTGTGATATGTACTTCGGGTATGATGATGCGAAGGTGCAATTTGAGCTAAAGTGTGATAATGAACGAACGAGATCCTTGTCATTCGACCTCAGTAATCATGGCTGAGTACCATGAGGAGGGTAAAGCTTGACTGGATCTAGATGAGAAATGAATGATAATAAAAGTATGAAATGTGCGATACGGATCCTTGTCATTCGACCTCAGTAATCGTGGCTGAGTGCCACAAAGAGGGTAAAGTCTGACCGGATCTCGAGTAAAGTGAAAAATAATGATGTAAAGAACGAACGTATGTATGAACGAAAATGAATTATCATAATAAAGTACAAACAGGATCCTTATCATTCGAACTCAGTAATCGTGGCTGAGTGCCACGAAGAGGGTAAAGTCTGACCGGATCTAGTAAGAGAAGTGAAGGATAATGTAATACGTTGTATGAACAAAGCTAATGAACGTAATGACGAAGATAATAATGATAATATCTGTATGTACTATGATGCATGATCATGAATGGTTATAAAGTATAGTATGTTTTGAAATAAGTAAATAGCAGTTTTTACAAAGAAAAGTATTTTATTATAAAAACTAGAACTCACTCAGCGTCACTGACTTTTGTATGCATGATAGTTGGCAAGTATAAGTTGATGCTGAGGAGTTGTAGACATGGATGCATAAGCTACTGGGAGCATTTTGAGGCTGACATCCGTATTTTGACATGTCATGTATTTTGAGATGAAAATTAATGTTGTAAATGACATGTTTTTAGTTATTAATGAATGTTTTAAATTCCGCTTCAAAATTAATATATGTTTTCTAACGTTTTATGTGCAATGAACCACCAGCTGTGAGGTACCCGGGAACGGGGCCTTACAGAGTTAGGAAATCTGCTGGGCTTGAGCAGCATTGAGCTCCACAAGCTGACTTAGCTATGTTGCTCTTTGCTCATCAACAGCTAACAGCTTAAGCACCATCCAGTTTAGTGCTACTAGCTATTCCTCTACCCCAATGGAGGGTAGAGTGGGTCATTTAGTGAAGGTAGTGTGGGTTGATGGACCTGCTTGGTGACTGGTGGTGGTAGTGGTGGATGTGGTGAATATGGGTGGTGGGATAGGAGTGGATGGTGAATGGGTGGCTGTAGTAGTGGTGGTTGTGAGTGTGGTAGTAGTGGTAGGGGGTGAGGTAGTAATGGTGGTAGTTGTGGTGGATGTGGTGCTGGCTGTGGCAGTAGTGGTGGCTATGGCAGTGGTAGTGGATGAGGTCAAAGTAAATCTTGGCCTCTTACCCTTTTTGATATAAGGGTGAGCTATTCTCTTCTTCCTGGAGCCCTTAAAGACAGAGGCTCACCCTTGGCTGTTGGGCTGGTACGTGGTGTAAGATGGATCTGTATCAGCAGTAACTGCATCCACGGACTCACCCTGGCGTCCAGCAACCACCCTGAGCCCTCTCTCAGTGGCTACGACCCGGCTCCACACCGTCCATACCAGAGGCTCCTCGTCCGACTCCTTCTCCTCATCCATCTGAAAATCATGGTGGATAGGAGCCGGCTCGGGTCCACCCGAACCATCACCTCCTTGCCCATCACCGTGGTCATTATCGTCATAGTCATTGGAGGGTAGAGTAATAGGCTCAGAATCTGAGTCACTATCGTCGTGACACCACCTCCTCCTAGCTAGCGCCACATAATCCTCCTGGGCCAGATGCCCAAATAGTCTCCTTACCGGGGGCTTCACCTGCTTGCCTTGGTATACTTTCATCCTCCTGAGGGTGGTGTCATCCATGACCTCAAGTGTAACTGCATCATGAGTCTCCTTAGGCAGCGAGGGCAGCTTCTTGTCAATAATCATCTGAAGGAAACATGAGTACATACATAAGCCCTCCTTTCCCTTGGCTTCTATGTTCGTGAGAAGCTGAATGGATGATTCAGTACCAGAGCCACATAAGCGTTCTGGATCTGATCAGCCATCTCATCAAAGCCTCCCTTCCTTGAGGCTATGCACTTGAGCAGCACATGTGCCAAGTACTTGAACTGGGGGCACATGTTGCTCTTGTTGAGCACACCTGCGTTTATGTCCCCAACGTACTTAGCCCGAAGAAAACAATCTCAAACTTTCAGTTGATGCAGTCTGGTTGGGCAGTCAACATCTTCTCCCAACTCTAACACCCTCCGCAGATCTTCCTCACTGATCTCAATCTCCTCACCAAATATGGAACTCCGAATACGATACGGTTCTGCAGACCTGTCTACTACAACGCTTTCCCAGAAAGCCTGCTGAATCAATCGATATGGTGTGCACGGGGTAGATATGGCCTTGAAGATCCTCAATCTCCATAGGAAGGCAATAATTCCAGCGAAATCAGATGCATTCCGGGAGGTGACGTCCAGATGCGCACAGAGGTTATGCTTTGTGCTCATAGTCCATCTACTCG
Organism: Flaveria trinervia; assembly: GCA_025506515.1. Classification (NCBI taxonomy): domain Eukaryota; kingdom Viridiplantae; phylum Streptophyta; class Magnoliopsida; order Asterales; family Asteraceae; genus Flaveria; species Flaveria trinervia. The sequence goes on from CM046452.1 coordinate 74,744,096, forward strand.
CCATGTTTCTATTACACAAGATAAATAAACGTTAGAGTTTGTGTAAGGGAATGCCATTTGAATTTAATGCACTTGAATCATCATGTTCTGTTGTGCGAGTGGACAGTGCGACTGAGTCTTAGTCGTGCGAATGAGCTTAGTCGTGCGAATGAGCTTAGTCGTGCGAATGAACTTGCGACTTAACTGAGTCGTATGCTGTTCGATGCGGTTGAACCAATAGTGCGACTGAATTCATACGTATGGTTCATTCTTGTGATTGAGTCATTCGCCCATTTCAATCATGTGATTGAAGTTCATCAGTGTGTCCATTCGCATATGTCTTTGTACGGTACTGTAGAATCGGTTCTTGGTCTATAATTGATAGGTTAGACTCATTTGACTCGCAATCAAAATAACACTTAGTACTAAATAATTCGATGATTAATTCCAGGTTAGTGGTTTATTTTGTGGGTTTTGTCTCGGTTTAGTTTACACCCGATTTGGACTTTAGGGCTTGACTAAACTGAGCATTTTGGTTGATTTTAGTCTTGCATTACCTGTATAAACAAAGCGTAATTGTTAGTCTCACAAACAGGACACTAAATCACAGATACGAAATTTTGGCAGAGTAATCTTGCTTTCGTGCGATTTGGGGGTGATGAGTGTCTACGACGACTCCCCTCTATTTATACTAGGTTTTCTTCAGTCGTGCAACTGAACCTATTCCCACTCTTGATTCGTGCGATTGGGGCTCAGTCGGGCGACTTGCTCAGTCGGTCACATTCAGTTGTGCGACTAGGTTTCAGTCGTGCGACTGACTCATTCAGTCACCTCCATTCGTGCGATTGGATAATTCTGGTGATCCAATCGTACGGATTGACCCATGCTTATGGTCCAATCGTACAACTGGTCCATATGTGTGGTTCAGTCGTGCGCTTGGGCTTATATGTATGATCCAATCGTGCGACTGGTCCATACTTATGGTCTAGTCGTGCGAATGGCTCATACTTATGAGTTTGACCTTATGACCATTCAAACACTTAGTTTTTTAACTATAGATAAAAAGTTATGATCGATGATCATCTCAGACATGATCCTTTTAACCTTTTTTTAAAAAAAACTGTTGATCACCTCAAACGTGATCCTTTTACCATAAAACCGATTGGTCACCTCAGACGTGACCTCTTTTGAGTGAGTGTTTCATAGATTGAATTCTAATGCCTAGTCTGACTTTTACCACTAAATGACTAAAAATTAATAAATAAAGCAACTGGAAAATAAAAAACAAAATTTAGACATATTTTGTAATTTTGATTAGAGATGGATTTTAACCTATTAGAGTAATTCTAATAGACTTACTTCCTAGATAGCACACCTTAAATTCTTGTTTATCATTTCTGGTACGATTCATTTTGGAATCATACAAGTATATCAGAATTACTTGGGACATTTTAATAAACAATCTTGATGCTTGATCCTTGTTTCACTGATAGTCAATAGCAATTATAGGAATTCATACTAGAGCCACAAGATGCACACAATGATTTTAACTTTCAAGAACTGCAGCTCACAATGATTTTAACTTTCAAGAACTGCAGCTCACAATGATTGTCAATATAGTTGTCCACTTAAATCCATACATAGATTTTTGACACACATTAGTGATGATCTAAGGTTTAGTTATTTCAACAAGCATTTGTGGATCCCACGCTTATATGGTAATCAATGTTCCTCAGGAGATTTTTGAGCGGTCTACGGGTATATTTCAAGAAGAGGCTATTCTAAGAGCTTTCAAAGAGATGCTAAGCCTCAGGTCAGTGCCATCAAACAACAGAGAGGTGCAAACAACAGTTAATTCTAGAATATTTAGGTTGTGCTTATCCTCAGGTCAGTGCCACCGCACAGCAGAGAGGCACACAACCTATCTTCTTGTTAGAGCATATTTTTTGTTTTTGCACATAACGCATCAACAACATAAGTTATTAGTTTGATTACATTTTGCATTTGTCCATGTGCTTTGCTCATGTTTATGGTCATTCGCACACATTTGTGGCGTTTATTTTGTTCTTCACCTCTTATTGGAACTACGTTGATTGTGTTAACCAGGGATAAGATGGGAACCCACAGCAAGTCGAACAACTTAGTTTGAGCTTGAAACCACCAATAAGGTCTACTTATCTATTGTGTTGAATCTACTTACACATCATATAATGAACTAGCAGCCTCTAGGTCTACTTTCTCTATGTTACCTTTCCTTTTGTTTTGCTTAGACTTTTCAGACTTAAACTTTGACTTTTGTATCTTAATCAGTTAAACCTTTTGAAGTCCTAAATAATTTGTTTCCTGTGTACTATCATTTTCCAAATACGTTAAATCAGTATCACAGATTTAATTTCTTTCCTTTTAGCTAAGTTGTCCTTCTCCCTCGTTTTTTTAAGTAATTAAATAAAATGACTAATTTAATACTAATCTAACCTATTCTCCCTCTAAAATTCTAAAACTAAAAATATTTTTTGAGTTTTTAGATTTTATAGAAACAGGAAAAGAAAATAAGAAAAAATAAAAGAAAATAAAACAAAAATTGTCAGACTAAGCATTTTCATTCTCTGTGATCACATCACTTTTCTTTTTCATGCCAGTAACCTCTAATAGATATAAAAATCTCGGTTTATCAAATGCTTTTGTGTAGAGGTCGGCGCGTTGAAAATCCGTATTTATTTTGACGACATCGATTAAATGCTTTTCAAAACAATCACGTACAAAGTGATACTTAATGCCGATGTGTTTAGTTTTAGGATGTTAGACTGGATTTTTTGTTATAGCTATAGCAGCAGAATTATCAACATAAATAGGAGTGATAGAGAATTGCAAACCGTAGTCCCGCATTTGCTGTTGAATCCAAATGATCTGCGAACAACAAATTGCAGCAATAACATATTCAGCTTCACAAGTTGATAGAGCAACCGATGTCTGCTTCTTTCACTGCTAGGTGACTAATCTTCTCCTAAAAAATTGACATCCTGCAGACGTTGACTTGTAGTTCATTTTACAGCCGCCGTAATTCGAGTCACTATACGCTGTAAGCTCAAAATCATCGTCATGAGGATACCACAACCCGAGTGTTGGAGTACCCTTCAGATAAAGGAAAATCCGTTTAACTCCTATGAGATGGTTGACTTTCGGTTTCGCCTGATATCTGGAGTAGAGACACGTCACATAAATGATATCAGGTTGTGAGGCTGTGAGATACATGAGGGATTTGATCATTCTTCGGCACATGGTGGCATCAACCAGATCACCATTTTCGTCGGGTGCCACGTCATGGTTTGTAGCAAGTGGAGTCCCAGCTGCCGAAGCATTCTCCATATCGAACCGACTGAGGATATCGCCTACATACTTGGTCTGATGTAGAAATATTCCCTTTGTTGTCTGATCCACTTGTAACCCGAGAAAGAACTTCATCTCTCCCATGGCACTCATCTCAAATTCAGCTTTTATTACTGCTTCAAATTTTTTACATAATTCTTTGAACCGAAAATTATGTCATCAACATAAATCTATACTATCAGTAAGTCACCATCCTTTTCTTTGATGAACAATGTACAATCAATCACCCCTCTGCGAAATCCATGTTTCACAAGATGAGTCGAGAGCTTCTCATACCATGCTCTTAGGGCTTGGTGGAGCCCATAGAGAGCATTATCTAGCTTGTAAGCTCTGTCCCGATGATAAGGATATTCAAATCCTTCGGGTTGACTGACATACACTGTCTCCCGAATTTCACCATGAAGGAATGCACTTTTCATATCTAGTTGATAAACTTTAATCTTCATATAAGATGCATAGGCCAGGAAGATACGGATTGCTTCCATTCTCGCCACAGGTGCAAACACTTCATTGTAATCAATGCCTTCGACTTGTCGAAATCCTTGAACTATAAGTCAAGCCTTGTTTTTGATTATTACCCCTTGGTCATCTTTCTTGCATTTCAAGATCCATTTATTGCCAATGACCTTAGCACCTTTTGGTCTATCCACTAGTGTCCATACTCCTAACTTCTTGAATTGAAGAAGTTCTTCTTGCATGGCAGTCACCCATGCCTCATCATTTAAGGCTTCACTTACATATGGCTCAAATTGAGACACACAACATCGATAAGCACCATCATGAAGATAGCCTTTTTCCATGACTGAGGCATAATCAGCTGAGTATAGTTGATTTCTTGTCTGTACTCCTGATTGTACATCCCGTATAACGTTGTCCAGAGGATGATATACATTTAGTCGAGATCCGGGAGTGGTGGGAACGACTACTTCTTGATCCAGATTTTGAATTCCTGGTTCAGTATCTATAGCCATTGGAGTGCGAGGTTACGAAGTGTCAGAGGCATCAACATCTGATGCTTGTGTACTTTCAGTAGTAGGAACCTGTTCCTCCTGATCATTCACCACTTCTTCATCATCAGAGGAAGAGTCACTTACCTTCAGTGCTCCCTCTGAATGACTAGAAGGCTCACCTTATGAACCGGATGTTGTCGAGTCTAGTGATGGTGTGTTTAAGACATCGTACATCATTTTGGTCGATAACTCATCATCAGAGGGGAGAGAAGGATATTGAAGGACTTAAAGAATCCATCATAATCGAAAAAGAATGCTGTTGCTACATGTATGTCCCTAGATCATGATATGTGATGTAATAGATCTTGTTTGGTATGATTAATGAAATGATATTAATAGTTTGTTAGTTATAATGTTTAATGTTTCATTAATGTGTCGACATTGAATTGGTTAATTAGGTTAGTGATTGCTTGAATGATTACATATAATGTTTATTAATTAATACATTCAAACTTAACATAATGAAGTTCTCATGCGATTGGCTCATGCGAATGAACCATACGCATGAATAACTTCACACGATTGACCCAGTCGCACGACTGAACCAGGAGACTGGATCAGTCGTACGATTGCAACATAAGATTGGCTCAGTCGCACGACTGAACACTCAGTCGTACGAATGAATCAACCGCATGGTTCAATCGCACGACTGAACCAAACTAATGGTTCAGTCGCACGATTGGATAGTGCCAACCTATAAATACAACTCAATTCGTGAAAAACAAAAACTCGATCAATTACGATTCCAGACGTACCCTAGCCGTCCAGAAACCTTCCAATTCGTTCTCCAAGTTCATAGAACACATTAGATCGATTCCCATTCGATTTCTAACGTTAGTTTCAATTCTTGATTGATTCTTCGTGTGTTCTCATTGATTGGATCGCCAATCAAATAGGATTCCGCACTATTTGATCTGGTTTACACGTTAATCTCTAGGTATTTTGGTCAAATACCAGGTCCTAACAAATGCGGGTCCTTTTCCAGCAGGGGGGTGGTGTATCTCTGAACGTCGACGTTGCACCACACTTCTACTTGACCCGTTGAGTTGTTGTAAACTCTCTTATTCGGTATGTTGTATCCTAGAAAAATTCCTTCTTCAGCCTTTTCACTGAACTTCCTTGACTGAATTTTCTTCAGCAACGTATATGGTGCGCCAAACGGTTCGAGGTACTCTAGATTAGGTTTAGGTCGTTGGAGCAACTCATAACACGTTTTACCATGACGTTTTACCACCAGGACTCGATTTAGGGTGTAACATGCACTAGAAACTGCCTAATTCCAAAATCGGATGGGCAGTTTCGAGTCTGCTAGCATCGTTCGTGTTGTCTCTATCAGGCTCCTGTTCTTTCGTTCAGCAACTCCATTCATTTGAGGAGTGTAGGCAAATGTGAACTGATGTACAATTCCTTTCTCTTTGCAGAATGCCTCCATCCATTGGTTCTTGAACTCAGTACCGTTGTCCGAATGGATTTGCCTTACCTTCAGCTTGTAGAGTGACTCCAATGTAGTTACCAGCTCTTCGAATGATTCAAATGTCTTTGATTTAGATTTCAAAAACATTACCCAAGAAAATCTTGAGTAATAATCCAACTACATAGCAGTACAAATCGCTGGCAATGCTCTTTGTACTGACTGGACCAAATAGATCCATGTAAAGAAGCTCAAGAAGCAGGTCAATTGAATGAACTTTCTTTGCCTTATGAGACTTCTTTGTCTGTTTCCCTTTCTTTCACACGACACAGAAATCTGGTAGTTGGAAGTTCTTAACATTTACTCCACGCACTAGATCATTCTGGATCAAGTGATTCATCTTCCGTGGATAAATGTGTCCCATTCTCCTATGCCATGAGATGGAATCTCTCTCTGTTTTCTTTGACAAGAAGCATTGAACATTATGATCGGTTGTGTAGGCCTTTGATAAGTCCAAGACATATAAGTCATTGTATCTTGAAGCTGACATTAGGATTTGGTCCTCCAGGATAATGTAATCCTTCTTCAACATATAGCACTTCTTGTTGTCAAAAACAACCTTGAATCCTTTGACACAAATCTGGGATGCAGAAAGCAAGTTATTTTCCTAATTGTTAAACGTAGTTGACCTTATTAAACTTGACTTTCTGGTTTCCCACTTCGCCTTGAGCGGTGATGTATCCTCCTTTATTTCTAGCAAATGAGACGTGTCCCCCTTTAATTTGTTTGACATTTGAAAGAAGATATAGGTTCCCGGTCATGTGTCTAGACGCCCCACTATCAACAATCTAGTTGTTTGTGATAACATTATAATGGACACCCTGCACATTTAGAGGAAATTGTTAGTTTAGGTTTGGGACCCAAGCCTTAACTCGCTTGGGTGACCCAGAGGAATCACACATCATGAACTTAACCCACTATCCATTTGAGGGTGAGGGCATATCATTCTTCTTATTGTTCTCAGTATCAGACACTTGACTTGACTTTTCTTTCCATAACCCAGTTTTGTGTAAGGCTTGTTTGTGATAAATAGACGACTGGATTACAGTTTGAACTTTAGGTTCATTACTTCTTTTTGGTGGAGTAATAGAACTCCTTTTCAAAGAAATTTGTTTAGTATCATGAAGTTCAATTTTCTTTCTTGGTGTCTGATAATAAGGACAATTATAAGCGATGTGTCATCTCTTTCCATAATTGTAGCATGATCTACCTTCTACATGTTGGAAAACTGTCTCTGTGGGGAAGTGTGTGATACTGGTGTGACTTTAGTCTGGTTGGGTTTGGACACTTCTTGTTTAGATGTTTTAGTTTCTTTAACAAAATTCATTGTTGAACGATTTTAACATCTTTAGCCTTTTGTTTATTTGGACTGTGACGTGGAGCACATGGTTGGTTAACTGGTTTGGTCGTTTTGGGTTCAGAAATAGACATGTTTGAACCTGACTTTACATTAACCTTTTCAAAATGTTCTTCCAAATTCACAATAGGCATCTTACCTTTAGATTTCAAAGTAGCCTTCTTCTGTTTAGTGACAGATTCTACCGGTTTACTCATGGAATCTGGATCACTAACTAGAGGAGTGGAGACCACATGATCCCTAATAGGATTGTTATTTATAGGTCTACATTTAGCATTTAACCATATCTCATGTGGTGGTGGAACCACTTTGTAACCCAACCCCTCTCCATTATTTTATTCTTTCACTAAGTGTTGAACTATGTGAGAAGAACTGGTCCAACTATACAATTTTTGTTTTAATGAGTTGACTTCAACTTCTAAAACTGCCTTTTCTTTCTTAGTTTCTTTTAGGGAGTTTAAGTAGAACTTTATGTCATTGGCTTGATTAAAAGCAACAACCTCGGTTTCCTTTAGTTGTTTATTTAATAGTTCTATTTTCTCTTTATAACTGTGCTTATTTTGTTTTAAAATCCGATTAGCTTCTGTGCACAGTTGTAAGTCATTTACTAAGCTATCATTGTGATCTAATAACCTAGCCAATTTTAAATCTATGCTTTCTCTAAATTTGTTACATTCATTACAAGCATGATTTTCAAATAGTTGGTCTTTGGTACTTACATGTGAAGATTCGGGTGAATCCGCCATCAACGCAGAGTTTGACTCTTCGGATGCTGGAGATTCTGAACATGTCGTTCTGAGATCTTCTTCAATCAGGTGATTGACCACATTCACAGTATCTTCATGATCTGACATCACCAGTTCAACTGTGATGTCACCTTCACTTGCAGTGTCATCATCCAAACCCTTGACATTAGCAATGTTCGATTCACCAGGAGACATAAAACTGAAGGTCCAATCCTGTCCTTCATCACCTTGAGCAGTCAAGGCCTTTGTCTCTTTGCTTGACGAGGTAGCTCCACTCGTCGGTTTGTCTTGATGGTTAAAAGATGAGAATGGATTCCCGTTACCTATCTTTTTGGGCTTTACACATTCACGTTTGAAATGCCCCTTTTCTCCACAGTTAAAGCAGGTTACTTGGTTTTGTCAAAACCAAAGGTTGTATCTTTTATGGCTATCAAGTTCTGTCTCGTCTTCTTTACAAACGTTTTCGCTCTCCTAACAGCGCTTGCCAAAGCCCACATAATATCCATTCTTTCTAGTTCATTCTCGTCCACCTGCTCATAATCTTCATCTGCTAGATGGCAATTTCCGATCTTTCCTGTTACTAGACCATCATAAGAATGAACAACCGCTACTAGAAGGTCCATATGCTCCTTTGCAACCTCCACAGTAATATTTCCGAGATTCTCGGTCTCCAACTTCGTAGCATTTGCTTCAGGTGCAATATTTTGGGTACTAGATGACCCTGACGTTTCAGATCCTAAAGTTGTGATTTGAGAAGGAGCGGTTGAATTAGACATAAACGCCATTTGAAGTGGTGCTCCTGAACTTTTTGGCGTGGAAGAGGAGTTATAGAGCGAAGGATTCTGGTCATAGGATCCTTTCTGTGACCTATACTTCATCCTTAGTTCCTCCTCCCTCAATTTCAGGATGAAGTCGTTTATGTCTAATTTTGCCAGTATATTGTTCTGTCTTAAGTTAGACACAAACGAGTCCCACTTATCTGGCAAACCATTGGCAAAGCTTGCGACCTTATCTTCCATTGATGTTGAGACCCCATGAGTGTGCAGCTCACTCATTAGATGGTAGAACCTGTCTATGACATCATCTAAGCTTTCTTTACCCATCGAAGAGAAGTTATCAAACTCCTTCTTCAAAGCCTTTGCCTTTAGAGCTTTCAATGTTGCATTCCCATCGTATCGTTTCTCCAAGGCTTCCATAACTTTTTTGTTTGTTTGTTCTCATAAAACTGATGGAATATGTCTTTTGGTATCAACTGAGTCAACATGGCATACACCTTCTTTTTAGCATTATACTTTGCCTTCTGGCTATCAGTCATACCTCCCAAGGTTAATTTAACCCTATAACCTGTCTCAATAGATTCCCAAAGGTTGGGATCAACTCTATTAGATAGATCTCAAATCACTACTTCCATTGTGGGTAATCATCTAACGTTATAAGTTTAGGTGGTTTATTATGATTCCTAATCTCATTTTCCAGAAGCAAAACGTTCAAGATCTGTGAGTCCCTACCAGCAGTAAACGTAGAGAATTGATCTTCCATCTCTTTACCTTTGAACTTTGAACTTTAGAACTCAACTGATTTACTTGTGCGAATGAGTCACTCGTACGATTGGACTAATGCAGATGAGTCAATCGTGCAATTGGACTAATGCGGATGGCCAATGCGGATGACTCAGTCGTGCGAATGAGAGGTGCGAATGAATTCAATCGTGCGATTGGATTTAGTCGTGCGTATGGAGTGAGCGATCGGAGACGAGCGAATGAGGCTGTTCACTCGTACATATGAGGTGAGCGATTGAGTTCAATCGTGCGAATGGAAGGTGCGATTGAGTTCAGTCGTGTGATTGAGTCAATCATGCGACTAAAGGCTGCTGTTTTTCAAAATCTAAGGTTTTTGACACTTTGACACAAAAACACGATTTTTCAAGAACCCTAATCTAGCGTATGCTGAAAAACGTAAACTTTTAGACCTGGAGATGTCGAAAACACTGTTTTACTCAAAAAAGGTGACTCTTTTGAATGAAAAACGTGATTTTTACACCGAAACTAATCGAATCACATGCAAAATCAAGAGCCAAATCTCTGATACCACTTGTTAGGACCGTGTCGTACGAAGTACTAACTGATAATGCGCCGGATTTAAAAATTATAAAACCAAACCCGAACTCACTTTGAACTTTCATACGTTGAAAATCTTAATATTTAAAATTTTTATTATTTATTTTAGTGAATCAAACGCGTTAAATGTGCAATTTAAGCAATATTGAAAATTGTTTTGTTTATTTTATCATTTAAACAAAGAATATAATTTATTTATTTATAAATAAATCATTTTCAAAAAAGTATAAATCTTTATTTATCATTTTCCAATAAATAACTAAATAGAAAAGACTTATAAAACTTATAAAGTTATAAAACAAATTTTAATAAACTTATAAAGTTTTATTAGTGATTATGAATTTAATTATTAAAAATAAATAATCAAAGTATAAAGTTACAAGTTTTATAAAAGTTATAAAGATTTTATAAGAAAATAAGTTGATTAAAATTAAATTAAGGTTTTAGTAATTAAAAGTTTAAATTATAATTATTCTTTTACTTATTTATTTTATTTAATATTATATTTATTTCAAAATGATAACCCCCTTTTAAAGGACTTATAACTCCCATTAACACCATTCATAATCTCCTCCTAACCTCAACTATAAAAACAAGGCTTAGGCCTCAATTTTTATTTGTTCATTCTCTAAAAATCTCACACACAAACCTTTTATCATCCTTTGGTTATAATCAATTTCAAGAATTTTCTTTTACAAGTAGTTTCAAGAATCTTCTGATAATGCGTGAAACCAGATCAAATAGTGTGGAATCCTATTTGATTGGCGATCCAATCAGTGAGAACGTAGTTCAGATCAATCTAACGATAAAAGAAACGTTAAGAACGATTAGAACGGGATCAACTGCGAACTATGAAGTTGGAATAGGTTCTCTGGAGTCTCTGGACGGCTAGGGTACGAATGTGAGTCGAAATTCTTGAAGTGTTCCGTTTTTCCACGAATTAGCTGGTATTTATAGGTAAGGGTTTGTCAATCGTACGACTAAAACATTAGCATGGTTTAGTCGTGCACTGAATCATGCGATTGATTCATCCGCATAACTGAAGGTTCAGTCGTGTGACTGAGCCAATATCATGTCTCAATCATGCGACTGATCTAGTCTTCTGGTCCATTAGCATGAAGTATTCATACGTATGGTCCATTAGCATGAAGACTTCATATGATTAAGTTTGAACACGTTTCTCAATCATTATTGACTAAAACTATGAAAACAACCACAAACCTCTATAGTTAGTTCAATATGCTTTATTACACAATAAACAATGAAACATTAAACATTATAAGAATTAATCACATATTGTATTTCATTCAACTCATTCATTACATATATGTTAGACATGACAGACATTTTACATTAAGCTCCTAAACTAGGTACATATGTATCAACACTTTGGTTATAATCAATTTCAAGAATTTTCTTTTACAAGTAGTTTCAAGAATCTTCTAATACTAACGTAATCTTATATTGCTTTTATATTATACATTTCTATATTGTTTCAATCATCCTAACATCCAATTGTTCTCATGACTCTATATTCTTACTTTATTCTTTCTTCTACTAAATCTCTTTTAATTTGATTTACTATCATTTTATCATTAACTATATAAACATCACTAACCTTATAACAATCACTAACATTCCTAAATCAAGCTAACGTAAACAAAGAATCCTGTTTGCATATGGACGGCTATGTTCGGTTATTCCACAAGATTATTTCCCTAAGTGATGGCTATGCCGAAGTATTGGAATATGTTTATATAACTCAAATGAAGTCTAATATATCATATATCAACATAATAATTTGTTTCTAACCCGTTTAATGCTTTAACGATTTTAAAAGTGCACATAAGTGCTGTAACATCTCGTATTTTTGTTAACTAAAAGTTAACTTCGTTTACTCTTACAAGGGTTATTATTGTCAATTTTGAAACTCATGTGTTGTTTGTGCTTATTCATTATTGTCATTAAGTTTAAAATATAAATATTAAATAATAATAATGTTAATATTAATAAAAGTAACAATAATAATAAGTAATAATAATGAATAATAGTATTAGTAATAATAAGATTACTTTTAATAAGGTTACTTATAATTTATAAGGGTATTAAACTTAACCATGTTTATAACATAAACTTAATTAAGAATTTAGGGGTTGTTTTTGTTATTTTATAAACCTTAAAAACAAGGTTTGTACATAAAATGTAAAACTACAAACCTTGGGGACCAAAGGTGTAATTAATGAAAATCCAAACCCCCATTCCCCCTATCCCTCACGTTTTTCTGGCCACAACTCCGGCCACTCTCCGGCAGGAGTCCGGTGGTTCTAAAACCATCTTTTTCCTTCGAATTGAAACCCCCAAAACCATGCCAAACGTTCCTAGACTCGAATCGAACTCAATTAACTACCTAAATCATGATTTAAAACCGGTTACAAAGCCTTCTCATTCGAAGTAACCGAAGCCTTAAGTTCGTACCCGTATAAGCATTAATCACAATAATAATTGAATTAATTTAACATGAACCATCTCTTATCTATCTCTAATCAATTACAACGGTCAATTCCACCTAAAACAAGCCCAAACATCAAATTCGAATACCCACTTAGTCGCGACCTATCTTCTACTCGAACACCATCCTCTGGACTTCAAGTCCTGAAATTGACAAAGGGCTTTTGTACAACAAGGTTTTTGGAAACTTTCTGTGCAACCAATTTGTTTAATATCATCGTTTGAACATCGAACCAGTCGTACGTGTGTCGCGGCCTTAGCATCATCTGTTCATCTTCTAATCTTGTAATTGAACACATGGTTATGCTCGAAATACAGTGGGGAATCAAAGCCCCATGATTAATTCAAGCATTAACATGAATCGATCGTCAACTTTGGACTTGAACAAAGGGGTTTGGGGGGGGAAAACCATTTAGTTTATGTTTAAAAGAACTTAGAACCCAGATGTAAACGCGGCTGAGTGCCTTGGTTTACTGGTTAAGACATTGAACCCTCAACATGAGGTCCCGGGTTCGAACCCAGCACCCTCATGTTCTTTTTTTAGAAGGTTTTCATCCTTAAATAAATTACAGAAAATTTCTAATAAATATAAAAATAACTTTTATAAATTTTAAAATTTTTAAAGTCATCTAAATATTTCTTAAAAATTTATTCTTGTAAAACCATTTAATATTTTAATATAAAATATTTACAAATGTTATAATTAAACATTTTTATAAAATTAGATTGTTATATAATACTTAGAGATATTAAGTTAATATTAGACCTTATGTTTGTTTAAGGATTTATCATGATGATTATAAATATAATTTTTATAAATAAAATCGCAAGTTATTTACAAAGAATCAATTTCCTAAAAAAAATAATAATAAATTTTATAGATTTCATAAATGGTATTTCTATAAGAATTTATTAACTTTATAAAAAATCCCCAAATTCTAATACCCTAGTTCATGTTAACTCGTTAATCTTATTATTAACCTAAATCCTGTTATATTTATATATTTAGGTGCATTGTGACGTTTTATCTTGGAACGACATACATTATTCTTATTGAACTTCATTTTATACTTATTTGATACGTGAGTTTTCCTTGCCCCTTTTTACCTTTTTCACACTAATTTTGGGTGAAACATGATTATTTATACTTAACACACTTGTAAACGTTTAGACTTGTAAAGCACTTGCAATTCATATTTTTGTCATGGTTATTTGTGTATTGTAAGTGTTTATATGAGATACATATTTTTGTTTACAATCATTAACTATTGCTAGCCTGGCAATATCTTAGATCTTTGGGCCTGACAAGCCTATTTGGTGCTAAAGTCGAGGTATTGCCGACTCCTGATGACGTATGCTTGATCATCATGGGAACCAAATACACTTAGCCAATCTTTTATACTTGTAATCAAGTCGAGGTTTGGTTGTAACGATATGTGTTCTATAACCTTACTTGCTTATGACCTATGACATGAATTGCTACTTGTAATCTTATCATATTATGTATGAAACCTTGGAAACTCACCAACTATTTATAGTTGACCTTTTTTTATTTTTATCATGTTTCAGGAAATCCTCAAGTTTAAAGTGGACTTTTGAAGCTTGCAATGAAACTAGGACTTGGACCTAGTTTAATAATAAAATGTTATGTTATGTTTTGATTTATGTTTGAACTTATTTCAAGTTTGATACTTATGTTTGTACTTCCATTTGAAACTTATAATTAATATTTACATTTAATTATAGCGTTATGTGGTTGTGAACAATCTTAACCCTCACATCTTGATGTTTCCGCCGTCAAGGTTGGGGTGTGACAGATTGGTATCAGAGCCCATAACTATAGGGATTTAGGTTATTAGAAATGGTGACCTAGACTATAGCTTATGCATGAACCTCATAGGATAATATTTATATTCTTGGAAATATATATATATTGTTACATGCTACATAATGCTATACCTTACTTATGTGCAACTTGATGCCTTAGCATAGGTTGCCTTGTAATTGTTTAAACTTTGTTTCTTGTCTCCCTAAACTTATCTTTGACACTTTGACTCTCCCCGACAAATGGAACTTCTTAATCTTATTCTCAACAACACGTGGAATTGTATATTATGCTTAAGACTTGGATCCTTAGACTTATGTCTAATCTATGTAAATCTCATCAAGGTTTTGATTTTATGAACCTAAGAAACTTGTGTGACACATAGACACCTGTATTCTGGATTTCCTGGCAAAAGGCCCTCGGGCTAAGGCAAGCATATCGCATAAATCCTATGGGACTAGTTATGCTTACCTGGGGATTTCTGGGATGAGTGATAAACTATGGTCAACATACACAAATTCTAAGGCGAGTGGGTCAACTTACCTTGAATGTCAACGTTTCCAAATGGTAATGCGTTACCAAATGGAACCATTCCATGTGCCTTGCAACTTTTGCCTTATCCTTGTTGAACTATAATCCTTGTTATTCCCATTCTCGTATCTAACTCATTTTGTATATTCCAGCATGTCTCATCATCATGGAAAGCGTGAAGTTCCGATCGTAAGCTAGCCGCCATGATTGCTCGACAAATGGCTGCTGTCATCCCGACCATGGTTGCGAACTTAATAGCACCTTAATGACCAACGCTAGCAACAATGGAAATGGTCATGGAGAGAATAGCAACAACCAAAAGGGAACAATCAACACGGGAACAACCAAACTTGCACTTTCAAGCACTTTAGCTCTTGCAAGCCCACTAGTTTTAGTGGCAAGGAAGGAGCCACTGGTCTTCTTGAGTGGTTCGAGAGCATGGAGAATACTTTTGTTAATTGTGAGTGTCCCGAGACACTCAAGGTTCGTTATGCCACTAGTATGCTCCAACAAAGGGCACTTACCTGGTGGAATAGCAGAGAAGAGAAACCGTGATCCTGAAGCTGTGTTAGCACTTACTTGGGAAGAGTTTAAGAACCTCGCCATCGCGAAGTTCTGCCCGAGAAGCGAACTGCAAAAGTTGGAGGAGGAATTTAGGAACTTGAAGCAAACGAATGGTGATCATTTGGCCTACTCAACTAGGCATCATGAGTTGAGTATATTGCTGCCTCACATGGTCGACACTGTCCCCCGCAACATCGAGAAGTTCATTAAGGGTGTACCACCCCAAATTCAAGATGCTGTGGTGGGTAGCCGACCCACAACCTTGGAAGAAGCCATTACTATCACCGCTCAACTCACCGAGAACCATATACGAGCGGGCACCATGTCTGTGAAGGGTGCAAAGAAGGTAGAGAAGACGGCTACCGAGACTGTTAAGGAGACCAAAGCTGAACCGTCTTACAACAACAACAACAACAAAAAGCGCAAGTTCACACCGGCACGCAACTATGCCGTGGCTGCACCCAAACAACCCCAAAGACAACTTGTACCTATGACTGCACCTGTGGCGCAAGTGCCTGGGGCTAGGGCTTATGCTGGTCCTCAGCCTATGTGCAACACGTGTAGGTATCATCATCCGGGGAATCAACCATGCCGCATCTGCACCTTATGCGGTAAATATGGTCATTTGGTGGCGACTGCCACCGTGCACCTAACAATGCCGCCGTGGTCACAAACCGTGTTTGCTACAACTGTGGGGAACCTGGTCATTTCCGCCCACAATGTCCCCGTCTTGTGGGTAATGTGCCACAAGCCCGAGGACGTGCTTTCAACATCAACGCTAACCAAGCACAAGCAAACAACGATGTGGTGAATGGTATGTTAACTCACTTTAACTTTTGTGATCCGATTCTTTTCATACTTTACCTGTATCGTTAAATACCTTAAAATTGAACAGGTATGTTCCTTATTAATAAAACTTATGCCTATGTCCTATTTGATTCTGGAGCCGATAAGAGTTTTGTTTCGTTGGAATTTGAACCCATACTTGCTAAGCCACATACGAGACTAGAAAGACCCCTTACTGTTGAAGTTGCCGATGGAGAACCGATCACCGTTGACGTCATTATTCGTGATTGCATCTTAAGTCTTGACACGCATGATTTTCTTATCGATCTTATCCCTATGAAACTTGGAAGCTTCGACGTCATCATAGGTATGGATTGGTTAGCCAAACACCATGCTGAGATCATTTTTCGAGAAGTGTATTGTATACCGTTACCTTCTGGAGATACTTTGAAAGGTTCGGTGAAAAATCTTCCAAAGGACTTAAAACTATGTCTTGCACTCAAGCCCGAAAGTGCTTAAGCAAGAAGTATATGGCCTTCTTGGCTTACGTGGTCAACACGAAAGTCAAAGGGAAAGAACTTAAGGATGTCCCTATCGTACGAGATTTTCCTGAAGTATTTCCTGATGACCTTAGTGGTTTACCTCCCGTGCGTGAAGTCGAGTTTAAAATTGACTTGATACCGGGAGCAAACCCCGTGGCTAAGTCACCATATCGGCTTGCACCATCGGAAATGCAAGAACTCTCTAGTCAACTTCAAGAGCTATCCGAGAAGGGCTTCATCCGTCCTAGTTCTTCGCCATGGGGTGCACCTGTTCTTTTCGTGAAGAAGAAAGATGGATTTTTCGTATGTGCATCGATTATCGTGAGCTTAACAAGCTTACCATCAAGAACCGTTATCCTCTTCCTCGTATTGATGATTTGTTTGACCAACTTCAAGGAGCTGCTATTTTCTCGAAGATCGATTTACGTTCTGGTATCATCAATTGCGAGTCCATGATGATGATATCCCAAAGACCGCTTTCCGTACTCGTTATGGGCACTATGAGTTTATGGTGATGCCTTTTGGTTTAACCAATGCTCCTGCTGTCTTCATGGATCTCATGAACCGAGTATGCAAGCCTTATCTAGACAAGTTTGTGATCGTCTTCATTGATGACATACTTATCTATTCCAAGTCCAACACCGATCATGAACTGCATTTGAGATTGGTTCTTAAGTTGTTGAAGAAAGAGCAATTGTACGCGAAGTTCTCGAAGTGTGACTTTTGGCTCGAGGAAGTTCAATTTCTAGGACACGTGGTGAATAGCCAAGGAATTCACGTTGATCCTGCAAAGGTGGAAGCTGTGAAGAATTGGTGTGTTCCTACTACTCCTACCGAAGTTCGTTCCTTTCTTGGTCTTGCTGGTTACTATCGGCGATTCATTGCCAACTTTTCAAGAATCATGAAACCACTCACTTCTTTGACACAAAAGAATAAACCGTTCGAGTGGGTCCCGGGAAGAAGAAGCTTTTGAAGCGCTAAAGCAGAATTGTGCAATGCTCCTATCTTGACCTTGCCCGATGAAATGACGACTTCATCGTGTATTGTGATGCATCTAAACAAGGCCTTGGTTGTGTTCTTATGCAACGAGGGAAGGTCATAGCGTATGCATCGAGACAATTGAAGGTTCACGAGGTGAATTACACAACTCATGATCTCGAGCTTGGTGCTGTTGTATTTGCTTTGAAGATTTGGAGACACTACTTGTATGGTACACAATGCATAGTCTACACCGATCACAAAAGCCTTCAACACGTTTTCAATAAAAAAGATCTCAATATGAGACAACGTCGTTGGGTGGAGTTAATTAGTGATTACGATTGTGACATTCGTTACCAGCCTGGTAAAGCAAATGTTGTATCCAATGCACTAAGCCGAAAGATTCACAACAAAATGATCTCATTCCAAGAAATTCGCGATCGACGTCAATGGTTTGACACTTTGGGTGAGTTCGATACTGAGATCCGACTAGATGTCAACGAGACTACCGTACTGCTACAAAACTTGAGAATAGATAGTGACATCGAGTCTAGTATTTTGGAGGCTCAACAAGTGGTGCAAAAGAGGAAGAATGGAGGATGAACTGGAGCCTAATCTTTTAACCCAATTGGAAACGAAACCAATGGGTTGATTTACTTCGCAAATCGAATTTGGATTCCAAATCGCGATAACCTTCATACCTTTATCATGAATGAGGCTCATCAAACTCGTTATTCTATTCATCCTGGTTCCGATAAGATGTACATGGACCTACGTGGTCAATATTGGTGGCCTGGAATGAAGAAAGATATAGCGACATATGTAGCTAAGTGCCTCACGTGTACGAAGTCAAAGCCGAACATCAACGCCCGAGTGGATTACTTGAGCAACCCTTGGGTACTCAATTGGACCTAAGCACGGCTTACCATCCTCAAACTGATGGTCAAACCGAGCGTACGATCCAAACCTTGGAGGATTTGCTACGCTTGTGTGTTATTGACTTTGGTGGTGATTGGGATACGCATCTACCGCTCGCGGAATTTTCGTATAACAATAGTTATCACTCGAGTATCAAGATGGCACCGTTTGAAGCACTTTATGGTCGTAAATGTCGTTCGCCGATCTGTTGGTCCGACATTGGTGAAAACTTCATCACTGGTCCTGAACTTATACAAGAGACGACTGATAAAGTTTCTATTATCCGCAAGAACCTTGAAGTGGCGAGAAGTCATCAAAAGAGTTATGCTGACAAGCGACGTAAGCCATTGGAATTCCAAGTTGGGGATGGTTCTTCTTAAGGTTTCACCGTGGAAAGGTGTTGTTCGCTTTGGAAAGAAGGGTAACTGGCTCCAAGATTTTTAGGACCTTTCAAAATCCTGAAAAGGATTGGGAAAGTGGCTTATAACTGGAACTACCTTCCGACCTTAGTGGAGTTAATCCTGTGTTCCATGTCTCAAATTTGAGAAAGTGCTTGGCCGACGAAAGTCTGTATGTTCCGCTGGAGGACATTCAGATCGACGAGTCCTTGCATTTTGTCGAGAAATCAGTTGAAATCATGGATCGGATAATGAAGAAGACTAGAACCACAACAACCCCAATCGTCAAGGTTCGTTGGGAAAAAATGTCGCTGAATTTACTTGGGAACGTGAGGAACACATGAAGAAGAGATACCCATTCTTCTTTGTATAGTTTCATTTCTTTTAATTTCGGGACGAAATTCTTTTAAGTTGGGGAGACTGTAACATCTCGTATTTTTGTTAACTAAAAGTTAACTTCGTTTACTCTTACAGGGTTATTATTGTCAATTTTGAAACTCATGTGTTGTTTGTGCTTATTCATTATTGTCATTAAGTTAAAAATATAAATATTAAATAATAATAATGTTAATATTATAAAAATAATAATAATAATAAGTAATAATAATGAATAATAGTATTAGTAATAATAAGATTACTTTTAATAAGGTTACTTATAATTTATAAGGGTATTAAACTTAACCATGTTTATAACATAAACTTAATTAAGAATTTAGGGGTTGTTTTTGTTATTTTATAAACCTTAAAAACAAGGTTTGTACATAAAATGTAAAACTACAAACCTTGGGGACCAAAGGTGTAATTAATGAAAATCCAAACCCCCTTCCCCCTATCCCTCACGTTTTTCTGGCCACAACTCCGACCACCCTCCGGCAGGAGTCCGGTGGTCCTAAAACCATCTTTTTCCTTCGAATTGAAACCCCCAAAACCATGCCAAACGTTCCTAGACTCGAATCGAACTCAATTAACTACCTAAATCGTGATTTAAAACCGGTTACAAAGCCTTCTCATTCGAAGTAACCGAAGCCTTAAGTTCGTACCCGTTTAAGCATTAAATCACAATAATAATTGAATTAATTTAACACGAACCATCTCTTATCTATCTCTAATCAATTACAACGGTCAATTCCACCTAAAACAAGCCCAAACATCAAATTCGAATACCCACTTAGTCGCGACCTATCTTCTACTCGAACACTATCCTCTGGACTTCAAGTCCTGAAATGACAAAGGGCTTTTGTACAACAAGGTTTTTGGAAACTTTCTGTGCAACCAATTTGTTTAATATCATCGTTTGAACATCGAACCAGTCGTACGTGTGTCGCGGCCTTAGCATCATCTGTTCATCTTCAAATCGGGTAATTGAACACATGGTTATGCTCGAAATACAGTGGGGAATCAAAGCCCCATGATTAATTCGAGCATTAACATCGAATCGATCGTCAACTTTGGACTTGAACAAACTAGGGTTCTTGGGGTTTGGGGAAAACCATTTAGTTTATGTTTAAAAGAACTTAAAACCCAGATGTAAACGCGGCTGAGTGCCTTGGTTTACTGGTTAAGACATTGAACCCTCAACATGAGGTCCCGGGTTCGAACCCGACACCCTCATGTTCTTTTTTTAGAAGGTTTTCATCCTTAAATAAATTACATAAAATTTCTAATAAATATAAAAATAACTTTTATAAATTTCAAATATTTTTAAAGTCATCTAAATATTTCTTAAAAATTTATTCTTGTAAAACCATTTAATATTTTAATATAAAATTATTTACAAATGTTATAATTAAACATTTTTATAAAATTAGATTGTTATATAATACTTAGAGATATTAAGTTAATATTAGACCTTATGTTTGTTTAAGGATTTATCATGATGATTATAAATATAATTTTTATAAATAAAATCGCAAGTTATTTACAAAGAATCAATTTTCTAAAAAAAATAATAATAAATTTTATAGATTTCATAAATGGTATTTCTATAAGAATTTATTAACTTTAAAAAAATCCCCAAATTCTAATACCCTAGTTCATGTTAACTCGTTAATCTTATTATTAACCTAAATCTTGTTATATTTATATATTTAGGTGCATTGTGACGTTTTATCTTGGAACGACATACATTATTATTATTGAACTTCATTTTATACTTATTTGATACGTGAGTTTTCCTTGCCCTTTTTTACCTTTTTCACACTAATTTTGGGTGAAACATGATTATTTATACTTAACACACTTGTAAACGTTAGACTTGTAAAGCACTTGCAATTCATATTTTTGTCATGGTTATTTGTGTATTGTAAGTGTTTATATGAGATACATATTTTTGTTTACAATCATTAACTATTGCTAGCCTGGCAATATCTTAGATCTTTGGGCCTGACAAGCCTATTTGGTGCTAAAGTCGAGGTATTGCCGACTCCTGATGACGTATGCTTGATCATCATGGGAACCAAATACACTTAGCCAATCTTTTATACTTGTAATCAAGTCGAGGTTTGGTTGTAACGATATGTGTTCTATAACCTTACTTGCTTATGACCTATGACATGAATTGCTACTTGTAATCTTATCATATTATGTATGAAACCTTGGAAACTCACCAACTATTTATAGTTGACCTTTTTTTATTTTTATCATGTTTCAGGAAATCCTCATGTTTAAAGTGGACTTTTGAAGCTTGCAATGAAACTAGGACTTGGACCTAGTTTAATAATTAAAATGTTATGTTATGTTTTGATTTATGTTTGAACTTATTTCAAGTTTGATACTTATGTTTGTACTTCCATTTGAAACTTATAATTTAAATATTTACATTTAATTATAGCGTTATGTGGTTGTGAACAATCTTAACCCTCACATCTTGATGTTTCCGCCGTCAAGGTTGGGGTGTGACAGATTGGTATCAGAGCCCATAACTATAGGGATTTAGGTTATTAGAAATGGTGACCTAGACTATAGCTTATGCATGAACCTCATAGGATAATATTTATATTCTTGGAAGTATATATATATATTGTTACATGCTACATAATGCTATACCTTACTTATGTGCAACTTGATGCCTTAACATAGGTTTGCCTTGTAATTGTTTAAACTTTGTTTCTTGTCTCCCTAAACTTATCTTTGACACTTTGACTCTCCCCGACAAATGGAACTTCTTAATCTTATTCTCAACAACACGTGGAATTGTATATTTATGCTTAAGACTTGGATCCTTAGACTTATGTCTAATCTATGTAAAATCTCATCAAGGTTTTGATTTTATGAACCTAAGAAACTTGTGTGACATATAGACACCTGTATTCTGGATTTCCTGGCAAAAGGCCCTCGGGCTAAGGCAAGCATATCGCATAAATCCTATGGGACTAGTTATGCTTACCTGGGGATTTCTGGGATGAGTGATAAACTATGGTCAACATACACAAATTTCTAAGGCGAGTGGGTCAACTTACCTTGACATGTCAACGTTTCCAAATAGTAATGCATTACCAAATGGAACCATTCTATGTGCCTTGCAACTTTTGCCTTATCCTTGTTGAACTATAATCCTTGTTATTCCAATTCTCGTATCTAACTCATTTTGTATATTCCAGCATGTCTCATCATCATGGAAAGCGTGGAAGTTCCGATCGTAAGCTAGCCGCCATGATTGCTCGACAAATGGCTGCTGTCATCCCGACCATGGTTGCCGAACTTAAAAGCACCTTAATGACCAACGCTAGCAACAATGGAAATGGTCATGGAGAGAATAGCAACAACAAAATGGGAACAATCAACACGGGAACAACCAAACTTGCACTTTCAAGCACTTTAGCTCTTGCAAGCCCACTAGTTTTAGTGGCAAGGAAGGAGCCACTGGTCTTCTTGAGTGGTTCGAGAGCATGGAGATACTTTTGTTAATTGTGAGTGTCCCGAGACACTCAAGGTTCGTTATGCGACTAGTATGCTCCAACAAAGGGCACTTACCTGGTGGAATAGCGAGAAGAGAAACCGTGATCCTGAAGCTATGTTAGCACTTACTTAGGAAGAGTTTAAGAACCTCGCCATCGCGAAGTTCTGCCCGAGAAGCGAACTGCAAAAGTTGGAGGAGGAATTTTAGAACTTGAAGCAAAACGAAGGTGATCATTTGGCATACTCAACTAGGCATCATGAGTTGAGTATTTTGCTGCCTCACATGGTCGACACTGTCCCCCGCAACATCGAGAAGTTCATTAAGGGTGTACCACCCCAAATTCAAGATGCTGTGATGGGTAGCCGACCCACAACCTTGGAAGAAGCCATTACTATCACCGCTCAACTCACCGAGAACCATATACGAGCGGGTACCATGTCTGTGAAGGGTGCAAAGAAGGTAGAGAAGATGGCTACCGAGACTGTTAAGGAGACCAAAGCTGAACCGTCTTACAACAACAACAACAACAAAAAGCGCAAGTTCACACCGGCACGCAACTATGCCGTGGCTGCACCCAAACAACCCCAAAGACAACTTGTACCTATGACTGCACCTGTGGCGCAAGTGCCTGGGGCTAGGGCTTATGCTGGTCCTCAGCCTATGTGCAACACGTGTAGGTATCATCATCCGGGGAATCAACCATGCCGCATCTGCACCTTATGCGGAAATTATGGTCATTTGGTGGCGACTTACCACCGTGCACCTAACAATGCCGCCGTGGTCACAAACCGTGTTTGCTACAACTGTGGGGAACCTGGTCATTTCCACCCACAATGTCCCCGTCTTGTGGGTAATGTGCCACAAGCCCGAGGACGTGCTTTCAACATCAACGCTAACCAAGCACAAGCAAACAACGATGTGGTGAATGGTATGTTAACTCACTTTTAACTTTTGTGATCCGATTCTTTTCATACTTTACCTGTATCGTTAAATACCTTAAAATTGAACAGGTATGTTCCTTATTAATAAAACTTATGCCTATGTCCTATTTGATTCTGGAGCCGATAAGAATTTTGTTTCGTTGGAATTTGAACCCATACTTGCTAAGCCACATATGAGACTAGAAAGACCCCTTACTGTTGAAGTTGCCGATGGAGAACCGATCACCGTTGACGTCATTATTCGTGATTGCATCTTAAGTCTTGACACGCATGATTTTCTTATCGATCTTATCCCTATGAAACTTGGAAGCTTCGACGTCATCATAGGTATGGATTGGTTAGCCAAACACCATGCTGAGATCGTTTTTTTCAAGAAGTGTATTCGTATACCGTTACCTTCTGGAGATACTTTGAAAGTGTTCGGTGAAAAATCTTCCAAAGGACTTAAACTTATGTCTTGCACTCAAGCCCGAAAGTGCTTAAGCAAGAAGTATATGGCCTTCTTGGCTTACGTGGTCAACACGAAAGTCAAAGGGAAAGAACTTAAGGATGTCCCTATCGTAAGAGATTTTCCTGAAGTATTTCCTGATGACCTTAGTGGTTTACCTCTCGTGCGTGAAGTCGAGTTTAAAATTGACTTGATACCGGGAGCAAACCCCATGGCTAAGTCACCATATCGGCTTGCACCATCGGAAATGCAAGAACTCTCTAGTCAACTTCAAGAGCTATCCGAGAAGGGCTTCATCCGTCCTAGTTCTTTGCCATGGGGTGCACCTGTTCTTTTCGTGAAGAAGAAAGATGGATCGTTTCGTATGTGCATCGATTATCGTGAGCTTAACAAGCTTACCATCAAGAACCGTTATCCTCTTCCTCCTATTGATGATTTGTTTGACCAACTTCAAGGAGCTGCTATTTTCTCGAAGATCGATTTACGTTCTGGTTATCATCAATTGCGAGTCCATGATGATGATATCCCAAAGACTGCTTTCCGTACTCGTTATGGGCACTATGAGTTTATGGTGATGCCTTTTGGTTTAACCAATGCTTCTGCTGTCTTCGTGGATCTCATGAACCGAGTATGCAAGCCTTATCTAGACAAGTTTGTGATCGTCTTCATTGATGACATACTTATCTATTCCAAGTCCAACACCGATCATGAACTGCATTTGAGATTGGTTCTTAAGTTGTTGAAGAAAGAGCAATTGTACGCGAAGTTCTCGAAGTGTGACTTCTGGCTCGAGGAAGTTCAATTTCTAGGACACGTGGTGAATAGCCAAGGAATTCACGTTGATCCTGCAAAGGTGGAAGCTGTGAAGAATTGGTGTGTTCCTACTACTCCTACCGAAGTTCGTTCCTTTCTTGGTCTTGCTGGTTACTATCGGCGATTCATTGCCAACTTTTCAAGAATCATGAAACCACTCACTTCTTTGACACAAAAGAATAAACCGTTCGAGTGGGGTCCCGGGCAAGAAGAAGCTTTTGAAGCGCTAAAGCACAAGTTGTGCAATGCTCCTATCTTGACCTTGCCCGATGGAAATGACGACTTCATCGTGTATTGTGATGCATCTAAACAAGGCCTTGGTTGTGTTCTTATGCAACGAGGGAAGGTCATAGCGTATGCATCGAGACAATTGAAGGTTCACGAGGTGAATTACACAACTCATGATCTCGAGCTTGGTGCTGTTGTATTTGCTTTGAAGATTTGGAGACACTACTTGTATGGTACACAATGCATAGTCTACACCGATCACAAAAGCCTTCAACACGTTTTCAATAAAAAAAGATCTCAATATGAGACAACGTCGTTGGGTGGAGTTAGTTAGTGATTACGATTGTGACATTCGTTACCATCCTGGTAAAGCAAATGTTGTAGCCAATGCACTAAGCCGAAAGATTCACAACAAAATGATCTCATTCCAAGAAATTCGCGATCGACGTCAATGGTTTGACACTTTGGGTGAGTTCGATACTGAGATCCGACTAGATGTCAACGAGACTACCGTACTGCTACAAAACTTGAGAATAGATAGTGACATCGAGTCTAGTATTTTGGAGGCTCAACAAGTGGTGCAAAAGAAGGAAGAATGGAGGATGAACTGGAGCATAATCTTTTAACCCAATTGGAAACGAAACCCAATGGGTTGATGTACTTCGCAAATCGAATTTGGATTCCAAATCGCGATAACCTTCATACCTTTATCATGAATTAGGCTCATCAAACTCGTTATTCTATTCATCCTGGTTCCGATAAGATGTACATGGACCTACGTGGTCAATATTGGTGGCCTGGAATGAAGAAAGATATAGCGACATATGTAGCTAAGTGCCTCACGTGTACGAAGGTCAAATCCGAACATCAACGCTTGAGTGGATTACTTGAGCAACCCTTGGGTACTCAATTGGACCTAAGCATGGCTTACCATCCTCAAACTGATGGTCAAACCGAGCGTACGATCCAAACTTTGGAGGATTTGCTACGCTTGTGTGTTCTTGACTTTGGTGGTGATTGGGATACGCATCTACCGCTCGCGGAATTTTCGTATAACAATAGTTATCACTCGAGTATCAAGATGGCACCGTTTGAAGCACTTTATGGTCGTAAATGTCGTTCGCCGATCTGTTGGTCCGACATTGGTGAAAACTTCATCACTGGTCCTGAACTTATACAAGAGACGACTGATAAAGTTTCTATTATCCGCAAGAACCTTGAAGTGGCGAGAAGTCGTCAAAAGAGTTATGCTGACAAGCGACGTAAGCCATTGGAATTCCAAGTTGGGGAGATGGTTCTTCTTAAGGTTTCACCGTGGAAAGGTGTTGTTCGCTTTGGAAAGAAGGGTAAACTGGCTCCAAGATTTTTAGGACCTTTCAAAATCCTGAAAAGGATTGGGAAAGTGGCTTATAAACTGGAACTACCTTCCGACCTTAGTGGAGTTCATCCTGTGTTCCATGTCTCAAATTTGAGAAAGTGCTTGGCCGACGAAAGTCTGTATGTTCCGCTGGAGGACATTCAGATCGACGAGTCCTTGCATTTTGTCGAGAAACCAGTTGAAATCATGGATCGGATAATGAAGAAGACTAGAACCACAACAACCCCAATCGTCAAGGTTCGTTGGGAAAAAAATGTAGCGCTGAATTTACTTGGGAACGTGAGGAACACATGAAGAAGAGATACCCATTCTTCTTTGTATAGTTTCATTTCTTTTAATTTCGGGACGAAATTCTTTTAAGTTGGGGAGACTGTAACATCTCGTATTTTTGTTAACTAAAAGTTAACTTCGTTTACTCTTACAAGGGTTATTATTGTCAATTTTGAAACTCATGTGTTGTTTGTGCTTATTCATTATTGTCATTAAGTTAAAAATATAAATATTAAATAATAATAATGTTAATATTAATAAAAGTAATAATAATAATAAGTAATAATAATGAATAATAGTATTAGTAATAATAAGATTACTTTTAATAAGGTTACTTATAATTTATAAGGGTATTAAACTTAACCATGTTTATAACATAAACTTAATTAAGAATTTAGGGGTTGTTTTTGTTATTTTATAAACCTTAAAAACAAGGTTTGTACATAAAATGTAAAACTACAAACCTTGGGGACCAAAGGTGTAATTAATGAAAATCCAAACCCCCTTCCCCCTATCCCTCACGTTTTTCTGGCCACAACTCCGACCACCCTCCGGCAGGAGTCCGGTGGTCCTAAAACCATCTTTTCCTTCGAATTGAAACCCCCAAAACCATGCCAACGTTCCTAGACTCGAATCGAACTCAATTAACTACCTAAATCGTGATTTAAAACCGGTTACAAAGCCTTCTCATTCGAAGTAACCGAAGCCTTAAGTTCGTACCCGTTTAAGCATTAAATCACAATAATAATTGAATTAATTTAACACGAACCATCTCTTATCTATCTCTAATCATTACAACGGTCAATTCCACCTAAAACAAGCCCAAACATCAATTCGAATACCCACTTAGTCGCGACCTATCTTCTACTCGAACACTATCCTCTGGACTTCAAGTCCTGAAATTGACAAAGGGCTTTTGTACAACAAGGTTTTTGGAAACTTTCTGTGCAACCAATTTGTTTAATATCATCGTTTGAACATCGAACCAGTCGTACGTGTGTCGCGGCCTTAGCATCATCTGTTCATCTTCAAATCGGGTAATTGAACACATGGTTATGCTCGAAATACAGTGGGGAATCAAAGCCCCATGATTAATTCGAGCATTAACATCGAATCGATCGTCAACTTTGGACTTGAACAAACTAGGGTTCTTGGGGTTTGGGGAAAACCATTTAGTTTATGTTTAAAAGAACTTAAAACCCAGATGTAAACGCGGCTGAGTGCCTTGGTTTACTGGTTAAGACATTGAACCCTCAACATGAGGTCCGGGTTCGAACCCGGCACCCTCATGTTCTTTTTTTAGAAGGTTTTCATCCTTAAATAAATTACAGAAAATTTCTAATAAATATAAAAATAACTTTATAAATTTCAAATATTTTTAAAGTCATCTAAATATTTCTTAAAATTTATTCTTGTAAAACCATTTAATATTTTAATATAAAATTATTTACAAATGTTATAATTAAACATTTTTATAAAATTAGATTGTTATATAATACTTAGAGATATTAAGTTAATATTAGACCTTATGTTTGTTTAAGGATTTATCATGATGATTATAAATATAATTTTTATAAATAAAATCGCAAGTTATTTACAAAGAATCAATTTCCTAAAAAAAATAATAATTTTTATGGATTTCATAAATGGTATTTCTATAAGAATTTATTAACTTTATAAAAAATCCCCAAATTCTAATACCCTAGTTCATGTTAACTCGTTAATCTTATTATTAACCTAAATCTTGTTATATTTATATATTTAGGTGCATTGTGACGTTTTATCTTGGAACGACATACATTATTCTTATTGAACTTCATTTTACTTATTTGATACGTGAGTTTTCCTTGCCCCTTTTTACCTTTTTCACACTAATTTGGGTGAAACATGATTATTTATACTTAACACACTTGTAAACGTTTAGACTTGTAAAGCACTTGCAATTCATATTTTTGTCATGGTTATTTGTGTATTGTAAGTGTTTATATGAGATACATATTTTTGTTTACAATCATTAACTATTGCTAGCCTGGCAATGTCTTAGATCTTTGGGCCTGACAAGCCTATTTGGTGCTAAAGTCGAGGTATTGCCGACTCCTGATGACGTATGCTTGTTCATCATGGGAACCAATACACTTAGCCAATCTTTTATACTTGTAATCAAGTCGAGGTTTGGTTGTAACGATATGTGTTCTATAACCTTACTTGCTTATGACCTATGACATGAATTGCTACTTGTAATCTTATCATATTATGTATGAAACCTTGGAAACTCACCAACTATTTATAGTTGATCTTTTTTTATTTTTATAATGTTTCAGGAAATCCTCATGTTTAAAGTGGAGTTTTGAAGCTTGCAATGAAACTAGGACTTGGACCTAGTTTAATAATTAAAATGTTATGTTATGTTTTGATTATGTTTGAACTTATTTCAAGTTTGATACTTATGTTTGTACTTCCATTGAAACTTATAATTTAAATATTTACATTTAATTATAGCGTTATGTGGTTGTGAACAATCTTAACCCTCACATCTCGACGTTTCCGCCGTCAAGGTTGGGGTGTGACAGATTGATATCAGAGCCCAAACTATAGGGATTTAGGTTATTAGAATGGTGACCTAGACTATAGCTTATGCATGAACCTCATAGGATAATATTTATATTCTTGGAAATATATATTTACATGCTACATAATGCTATACCTTACTTATGTGCAACTGATGCCTTAACATAGGTTTGCCTGTAATTGTTAAACTTTGTTTCTTGTTGGGTGTGACAAGTGCCTTACTACAATTTTGACAGAATATAATCTGACTTCAACCGACCATAAATTGATCATAACAACTAAATTTGAGTAAATTTTGTTGGACCAAAAGAACCAATGAGCCAAGATCAGAAAACCTCTAAGTCCCACATGGTATCACAACAACTGCTGAAAGCCTCATCAGTAGTTTGACAAGTGCTGAAGACTTCAACAGCTGAAGATCAAGTGCTGAAGACCTTAACTGCTGAAGAACCAAAGTGCTGAAGTACAACAGCTGAAGAACACAAGTGCTGAAGCTGAAAGACCAAAGTACTGAAGTACAACAGCTGAAGAGTTCACAAGTACTGAAGATCAACAACTGATGTACAAAGTCTGAAGACAAAGACTGAAGACATCAGCTGATGATATCTACTGAAGTCATCAGCTGATGAAACGCCTGAAGGTCAAAGTCTGAAGATCAAGTACTGAAGCCTCAGTAGTTTGTCACAACTGCTGAAGAGTACTTCTTCAGTAGTTGTGATATCAGTAGTTTTATGTTTTATGTTTCAGTAGTTTTGTAAAACGACTGAAGAGCTTGTTCTTCAGTCGTTGTAGTTTCAGTAGTTTTATATTTTGTACTTAACTTGCTGATATGTTCTCAGTAGTTGTGAACATTTCAGTAGTTTGTTAAGATTTAGTTATTTCTGTATTGGATCTGCCAGTTGTCACTTTCCGTGATAACAGCAGTGACTGTTGCACTCTATATAAGGAGTGACAACCCATTGTAATCAGAGCGATATGAGCAATTGAATGGAATGATTGATTGATTCGATTAGAAATATTCTACATCTATAAACATTCCTGAAATCAGAAATTCATATTCTCTCCCTATAACCGTATGCGATCTTAACGCTTACATATATTGTTTGCTTGCTACAATTTGTCTAATTCGTGTGTGTATTCCGCTGCTTTATATTCTGATACATCAAACTTGTGATCACTGATCCTGTCAAATGGTATCAGAGCAGGTTAATCATTGATCGATCTAATAATTGATCATTGAAACTGCTATTCAAGATCCAAGTTTGATTGAATTAGCTTTTGTTTTTGCAAGAAACGGTTATAGAGATTGAATTTTTCTGTATTTCTGCTCATTCATCCTGAGATCTTATTCTTGGTTCTCATTGAGTTGTTGTGGTTTGTCTAAAACTTTTTAAAACTTGAACTAAACTGTTTTTGAACTGAAAATGACCACTCCCTCCAATGATCCTCACAATACTGGTTCCTCAACCAAGCCTCCTATGCTGGTTAGGAATGAGTATAACATATGGCAAAGACGTATGCTCCATCACCTGTCTGTTAACAGCGCAGGTGTTGGACATCTGTGGTACATGGTCCACACAAGCCTATGGTGAATAACCCGAAACCAATCAAATGGTTCCGAAGAGGAGGGAGCAATACTCAGATGAGGATAAAAAGTTGCTTGAGATTGATGCAAAAGCCCATGGAATTCTGGCCATGGCTTGCCCAATGAAATCTATTCTGGGCTAATGCATCATGAAACTGCCCATGACCTCTGGATTGCTTTGAAAGAACAATTTGGAGGAACTGATGAGGTCTTGGCAAATAATAGAGAAATTCTTGCCCAACAATATGAGACATTCTCTCATAGAAAGGGTGAGACACTGACTCAACAATATGAGCGGTTTTCTTGTTTGATCTCTGAACTAAAAATGGTCAAACTTGAATACACCAATATTCAGATGAATAACAGATTTCTCAGATCACTGCCTGAGAGATGGGACACATATACTATTGTCCTACGCTCCAGTGCAAGTTTGGACAAACTATCTCTCACCCAACTCCATGGGAAATTGCTCACTTTTGAGAGAGAGATAGAACAGAAGAGAAAGCTGTCTTCATCTGGAAAGCTCACTGAAGACTTTATTCAAGGCAACACTGCCTTGGTGGGTCATGAGTCAGAATATGCTGCATCTGAATGCCAGTATGATGAGCATATTAATTTCTCTTCGAGCACTTCTAATTCTGCATTTGTAAGTGTTGATGGTCAGTTTACTGGAGGTAATAATGACAATTTATGTTTCATTATGGATGATCTCAAGGGGATTGCTGATGATGACTTAGAAGAGATGGATATTTTGAGCCAAATGGCCTTGATAAATATCAGATCTCAGAAGTTCTACAAAAGAACTGGAAGAAAATTCCCAGGACTCTCTGGCAAAACCAAAGTTGGTTTTGACAAGAGCAAGTTGAGGTGTCACAAATGCCAACGGCTTGGACACTTTGCAAGAGAGTGTAGATCAACTGGATCAAACTCTACTGCACCCTTTGTGACTTTTCCTGGCAACAGTCAACAAAACAGAGGGCAACATCCTGTCACATCTAGTCATCATCCTCAACAACAATCTCCGGCATATTTTGTTCCTCAGGGTCAAATGCCTTATCAGTACCCTTGTTATTACATGCCACAGTCAAGTCAAGTTCAAGTTCCTATGACACCACAACCTCATGCATTACCAGAACCTCAGCCTTCCCTATCTCATCAACAACCTTCATCTCAACAACACAGCTTCTTCACCCAGGAGTTGTTGACTGGAGCAGTTTACCAGATGACTTGTCTGGTCATGATCAACTGTTCTCAGGTGCTGGTCAACATGGTGGTGACAGTCCCTTTGGGAATCTAGCTCTTATGGCTTTGGAGTCTGCTGATACTTCATCTCCAATGCCTCTACACCACAGGTATCACAGGTATCCTCTGAGGCAAAAGCCAAATTATGTTCTGAACAATGCATAGCAGCATTTGCTTCCATTAGAGAAGCAAATGTAGCTTTAATTAATAAGAACATTGAGCTAGAACAAGTAATTTCCAAAAACAAAGCTGAGTTTGAGTTTGTGCTCAAAGATAAAAATGATGAGGTTTATAAACTGAATTGCAAATAATTGATGATAAGGCTAGAGAAGATGTACTTTTAGAGAAGTACAAAGATCTCAAAGAAACCCTTGCAGTTACCCAGGTCGAGTGTGATAGATGGGTACAATCATGCAAAGGTTTTGAAATGCTTCTTAGTAAGCAATCTGCTTCAAATGTGAAGTTTGGAATTGGTTACAATCACACTGCTCCACCTACAGATTTTACCCCAAGAGCAGAGGTAGAATCTGATGGTGAGAGTGATAACCAATCCATCAAGTCATGTGATCTACCTTCTGATACAGCACAATCAGAAGTAGCAGTCAGTATCAAGTCCTCTTTGAACCTATCAGCTGATGTTGATGGTCCAAATGCTGACATTCACATGATCAATAAGTTGATCAACTCAGGAGTCAATCCTGAAGGTCCTGAAAGGACTGGAGAGCAGGATTCAACTCCTGAAGTTCAAACTTCAACTGCTGTCAGTACTGAAGAGAAGAAAACTGGCAGTAGAAAGAGTTTGAAGACTACTAAAGATGCTGTCAAGAAAGCAACCAATGCTTCCAAAGCATTGAAGAACAAGTCTTCTGTTGCTTCACCATCTTTAGTTGATGATCAACCTAAGATGAAGAAGAAACCATGTGAAGTATGTGGTTTGTTCAATCATCTTACAGATGATTGTTGGTACAAAAGAGGTTCCAAACTCAAACAAAAGGAAGAAATTTGAGAAAATGGTAAAAATGAAAACTGAGTTTGAGACCACATTTGTATCAGCAACATCAAATCCTGTAACCCTAAGTCCTTAAAGCAATCCAAAAAGGAAGGAGTTAAACAGTGACAGCTGAGGTGGGTGCTCAAAAGAAGAAGGTGCAACATAGGACCTTATCTAACTCCACTAGCAATGTGTCTGATGAGCTGAAAGCTTTATCACAAAATCAGACACAGCTGGTGATGATGGTACACATCTGTTGGGTAGAGTTAACCAACTAGATTCTCCTATGTTGAAACCACAGAAAGGAGGTCTAAGCCAAAGGACTCCTCTTCTGCACCATCTTCTTCCTCTCAGGCTGTTGTTACAAATAAACATGCTAGTTTACCATCTATTGATGAGACCAGGCCCAAAACCAAAAAGGTTTGGGTCTCTAAAACTAACTGATTGTTTATTATTGCAGGGTTCTTCAACATGCCAAAATAGCATCTGGTATGTAGACAGTGGGGGATCCATGCACATGACTGGGAACATCTCTCTTCTTCATGACTACTCTCAAGGAAAGAAGGGATTTGTCTCTTTTGGCAATGATGCTAGGGGTTACATCATCGGTAAGGGCTTTGTCTCCAATGGAGAAATCAAATTTGATGATGTTAATCATGTGGAAAATCTCAAGTACAACCTCTTGAGTGTCAGTCAAATGTGTGATAAAGGCCATGTTGCCCTTTTCACAAGTCAAAACTGTAGGATTCTGTCATCCAAGTTTTGCCCTTGATTGACAAGGTGTTGGATGATCACACTCTCCTGAAAGCCAACAGGACAGGAAGAGTGTATGCCTTAGATCTCTCTAAGAAGATAGATCTCAAAGGTAATCCTTGCCTATTTTCCAAAGCCTCTTTTCAAGAATCTAAACTATGGCACAGGAGGCTTGGTCATGTTAATCTCAAAAACATGAATCAGCTTAGCCACAATAGTTTAGTCAGAGGCTTACCAATAAAGGAGTTCCACTGTGATGAAACTTGCACTGCTTGTTTAAAAGGAAAACAGCACAAGGTCTCATTTCCTCCTATTGAAGTGTCCAAGTCCACTGCCTGCTTGCAATTACTGCATATGGATCTATTTGGTCCTGTGAGAGTAATGAGCATGGCAAAGAAGAAATACTGTCTGGTAATTGTGGATGATTACTCCAGATTTGTATGGACTTTCTTTCTACATTCAAAGGATGAGGCTGCTCAGAAGATTATCCACTTTGTGCTGTACATTGAGAAGCAGTATTCCCTTCCAGTCAAGTGTATTAGGAGTGATAATGGAACTGAGTTCAGAAATCATACACTTGATGACTTCTATCTCTCAAAGGGAATCAAAAGGCAGTTCAGCATTCCAAGGACTCCGGAACAAAATGGAGTAGTGGAGAGAAAGAACAGGACCCTCATTGAAGCTGCAAGGTCCATGCTGGCTGACTCAGGTTTGCCATTGACCTTTTGGGCCGAAGCTGTCAACACAGCTTGTTATGTGCAAAATAGAGTTTTAGTAAATCAGAGGTTGATGAAGACTCCATATGAAGTTCTCCATCATTTGGCTCCACTGATTTCATTTTTCAAAGCATTTGGGTGTCCCTGTTTTATTCTCAACACAAAGGATCAACTCCACAAATTTGATCCTAAGGTGGATGCAGGATACTTTGTTGGTTATTCATCTACTTGCAAAGCATACAGAGTCTTCAACTGCAGAACAAAGATGGTTGAAGAAACTCTACATGTTAAGTTTAATGAATCTCCAAAGGACAAGATTCCACAAAGTCCTGTGGAGTTATTTGATTGGACATACTGCAATATGTTCCTTATCAAACTCCTGCTGTTGCTCCTGTCAACAGTTCACCACCTGGTGGTACTGCTGATGATGATGATGATTGCAGTACTCACCTCTTCAGGTTTAGTGATCAGCTGCCTGATTCAACTAGACCTGATGTTCCTGTAGCGCCAGTAGCACCATCCACAACAAATGCTGATGAGATTTCTTCGAATTCAACTTCCTTTGAATTACCATCCACTGATTGGTTTCAAGGAAATGATTCACCATCACCATCTGTTGCTGCTGAACCGGCTACAAACACTTGCACAGATCTCATTGTGTATCAAGATCTGAAGAATCACCCCATGTCTCAAATCATTGGTGATATCACTGCTGGAGTATCAACAAGAAGTCAATTGTCAAATTTCTGCTTCTATGCTCTCTTCATCAGTCAGCAAGAGCCAAAGAATTATCACATTGCTTTAAAGGACAATGGATGGGTTGATGCCATGCAGCTTGAGCTTCTTCAGTTCAAGAAACAGCAAGTGTGGGAACTGGTTCCTCTACCTCCAGGTAAGTGTGCAATAGGCACTAAATGGGTGTTTAGGAACAAAACTGATGAAAATGGGCTTATTGTTAAGAACAAGGCCAGACTGGTTGTTCAGGGGTTTGCACAAGAAGAAGGTATTGATTATGATGAAACCTTTGCCCCTGTAGCCAGACTGGAAGCAATTCGATTGTTTTTAGCTTATGCTGCTTATCAAAAACTTAAAGTCTTTCAAATGGATGTCAAAAGTGCATTTTTGTATGGAAAAGTTAAAGAAGAGGTTTATGTATGTCAACCTCCAGGCTTTGAGGACAACAAACATCCTAATTGGGTGTATAAGCTTGATAAAGCTCTTTATGGGTTAAAACAAGCTCCCAGAGCCTGGTATGAGACATTATCAAACTTTCTTCTGGAAAACAATTTCACTAGAGGCTCCATAGACAAGACTTTATTTATTAAGAAAGCTGGGCAGCATAATCTACTTGTTCAAATTTATGTAGATGATATATTTTTGCATCCTCTGATCCAAAGTTGTGTGATGCCTTTACAAAGTTGATGCAACAGAAGTTTGAAATGAGTGCCATGGGAGAATTACAGTTCTTTCTGGGGTTGCAAATCAAACAAAAGGCTGATGGAATTTTTATTCATCAATCCAAATATACAAAAGATCTTTTGCAAAAGTTTGATTTACAAAACTGTAAGCCCTGTTCTACTCCCATGAGCAGCACCACACAACTGGACTCAGATCAGAAAGGTAAAGTGGTTGATGAAACACTTTACAGATGTATGATTGGGTCCTTGATGTATTTAACAGCTTCTAGACCAGATATTATGTTTGCTACATGTGTTGTGCTAGATTTCAGGCTGCACCTAAAGAGTCTCATCTGATTGCAGTCAAGAGGATCTTTAGATATCTGCAAGGCACTCCATCTCTAGGTTTATGGTATTCTACCAACATTCTGGTAAATTAGTTGCTTTTTCTGACAGTGACTATGCAGGGTGTAAGTTGACCAGAAATCAACTTCTGGTGGATGTCAATTCCTAGGCAACTGCTTATTTCTTGGCAGAGCAAGAAACAGACCTCAGTTGCTACATCCACTGCGGAAGCAGAGTACATTGCTGCTGCAAGCTGTACATCTCAGGTACTCTGGCTTCAAAACCAACTTTTGGATTATGGCATTACAGAGACTAAGACTCCATTGTTAATGGATAGTGCTTCAGCTCTTTGCATTGTCAAAAATCCAGTCCAGCACTCTAGGACCAAACATATAGAGATCAGACATCATTTTATAAGAGATTGTTTTGAAAAAGGTCTGATTGATCCTAAGTTTGTGCCCAGTGCTGATGAGCTTGCAGACATTTTTACTAAGCCTTTGGATAGTTCAACTTTCCAAAACCTGGTGTTAAGGCTTGGTATGCTGCAGCTAGAATAGGTGACAACTACTGATGATCTCAGTAATTCATATGATGATCATGAGTGCCTGTCACATATAAGTACTGATGAGCTCTTTTAACCTCAGTACTTTTTATAACTACTGAAGGCTAAAAGTTCTCACAAGTACTGAAGTACTTCATCTGCTCTAAACTACTGAAGTAGTTACAACTACTGATGTAGTCATAACTACTGAAATCAGTAAAAACAGATAAGTACTGATGTCCTATGAAACAACTGAAATCAGCCATAAAGACTGATGAATGTGTTGAGGACAGTTTGAAACAGCTGAAAAGCTAAGAATTGACGAAAACAGCTGAAGAGAACTTTCCTTCAGTCGTTTGTACCACTGCTGTTTCATTTTAAACAACTGAAGCAAAACCACGTCTTCAGCAGTTTTATAACTACTGATGACCAATACCAAGTCTTCAGT
Source organism: Flaveria trinervia (assembly GCA_025506515.1). Taxonomy (NCBI): domain Eukaryota; kingdom Viridiplantae; phylum Streptophyta; class Magnoliopsida; order Asterales; family Asteraceae; genus Flaveria; species Flaveria trinervia. Next base: position 74,781,775 of record CM046452.1, read on the forward strand.
TGTTTACAACAGCTGATGACAAAACCACTGTCTTCAGTAGTTTCATAACTACTGATGACAAACACCATGTCCTCAGTTGTTTCAATCACCTGAAGTCAAAACCACGGTCTTCAGTAGTTTTCTAAACTACTGATGCCTAACACCGCGACTTCAGCTGTTTCAACGTCTGAAAGGATATACCATGTCAACGGTCGTTTAAAACTACTGATGACTAACACCACATCCTTCAGTCGTTTCCTCACCCGTACCCTATAAATACCCTAACCTGAGCTCTCCATGCTTCATCTTCTTCAAACCTAACGTTCCTCTCCAACAAATTTCCATGGTCTTTGCAAATTAAACCGCGACACAACTGTGTTGCCTACCTCACAAAATCGCCGATCTGGACTAAGTTCGATACTGCTATCGATCTTATGGTTCAGTCCCAATACAACAAGGCATTCCTTCTGAACCCCGTTTTACATGCCGAATCCTTGAACCAATTTTGGATGAACGTTAATGTTACTACTGAGGAGAGCACACACTATCCCTCCGGTCAGTCGTCAACAACAAAGAAGTAGTGATTACTCCTGCAACAATCCGTAAAATTCTTCAACTGAGTGATGCTACCTCTCCTGCTGGATATCCGAAGGGCACCATAGATCTATCATTTGCTCAGCATGGATATCAAGGTGATCTCAGTGCCACCACCATCATGAAGAACACTTTAATGACGCTGAGCGCCTGATCTTTCACATGGTCAATGTATGTTTGGCCCCTAAGACATCGTCTTGGGATCAAATGTCCACCAAATGGCAGCAGGTATTGTATTCTATCCTTGAGCAACAACCACTGAACTTTTCAGAATTAATATTTTCAGAGCTCAAAGATATGGCTCAAAAACAACTGCCAACCGTTGGATACTCTATCCACGGTTCATAATGGCCATTATAATAGACCAGCTTAATGCTGAGGGACTTGTTGGCTTGGGAGTCCCTGCTACGGCTGTTTTGCCAGAAGTATACTCCCGGCACAACTCCGACCGGACACTCAAACTGGCTGCCAAGCTGCGAAAACCCACGCAGCTGGAACCCACAGCCACCACCTCCAAATCCAATGTCCCCACCAAACCCACCAAAAGAAACCCAAAATGGCTACTCAGGGAATTGAGTCCCCTGAGGATGCTCCTGCACCACAAACGCAGGATATATCCACTAGTCCAAACCCCCTAGTGGATACCATGACTCCTCCAGCCACAGCCGCTCAGGCTTCCTCTCAACAGGAGCCTGCAGCAACCCAAGGGGCACCTACTTATCTGGGATCTTCCTCACTTGAGGAGATTGCCATTGAAGAGCACCATCCACCCCAGGTGCACACTGCTTCTACCCCTGTACCCCAAACAACCGCCCCTCACAGCCCAACTTTAATAGTTGCACAAGTGCTGACTCAATTGCACTCCTCACCCCCTCCCCAGAAACCACTTCCACTGGGAATACCTCTACAATTGAGGGGGAGGAACACAGTGCATCTGAGAACCCACAGCACAGGGGTTTCCCAATTCTATCTATCTCCTGGTGTAGAGAAGGAGCTTAGAATATCTAGTGAGGCTGCCACCTCCTCTGACTCAGCACATGACCAGAGTGAGGCTGGTAACATTGCTAAGACCTCCCTAGAGGCAACAGCTGATGATGGACATTGTCCTGAGGCTGGAAGTCCCCAGTACCAAGCACAAGGGGCACATGCACCAACTGGTCTACACCCAGTGCATGTAAATCCTGCTCTAAGCAGGAGGTCAGGTGATTCAGTATCAACTGATGATGACCTGAGCTTCTTCTTTGATGTAGTTGCTCAAAACCCATCTAGAGGATGAGGTTAGCAGACTCAAAGAGCTGCTGGCCAAGATGTCTCAGGATGCAAGTCCATCTGCCACCATCATACACCCACAGATGGCACCTTCCCTTGAAGGTTTCCCAAACACAGAGCCACCCCAAAATCAACCACCCGCCTCTGCTTCAGGCCCTACTTCTCAGGAACAGAACCCTCCTGAGCAAATAGGTGCTATCCTCCAAACTCCCTCCCTCTCATCACCCCCATAATCACTGATATAGTGATCAAAGCCCTTGATGAGAGGCTTTCCTCCACATTACAGCCCTGGTTGATGCTGCTGTCCACAAGACTCTTTCTGCGGTACCAACCCCCTTCCTCCAATGCAACCAAAAAGGGGGAGGTACTGCAGTGAAAGATAGAAAGAGGAAGAGATCTGAGGAAGAGGAGAAACAGAAAAGCAACCTCTGCTCACGTACAAGCGAAGAGAAGTGCTGATGATCATACTGCTGAAAAAAATCCTTGGAGGAGCTGGTCAAAGAAGCTGACACCACACACAGCCGCTCCATGGATAAAATAATTGACCACTATTCAGGCAGGGGTTTGACACAGCTACACTGGATAGTGAGATCAGAAGGTTAGAGGTACAAGAGATACAAACCCGATGGGCAGGGTACGATGCTCTTGAGAAAGAGAGGTTGAAATAATGATCCGCTTTATTGCCAAATACTTGGGAAGATCATTAATGGAGATCCGCGCATGGTCCAGGGACAGCATTCTGGCTATAGCCACCAGAATCTGTCTGTCTGAGCAATTCAACAAAGGATCATTGTGGAAGCCCTTGATGAGGCTGGGGCTGGCAAAAGGTTAGAGATGGCTAAACTTACAAAAGCAAATTAACTACAAGGATGCTAGATCAACCTTCCCTTCCACCCACTCAAACAGATCCTATCCCTCAAATCTCCCAACCAACCTCTAAGCCAAAATCCAAACATCCTCTCTCTTCAAAACCAATCCCTTCACCAACCCAACCATCATCCAGTGATGTACCCGTAGAAGGAGAAGGGTGCTGAGGATGGAAGAAGAAGCAGAAGAAGAGGATGAAGATGATAGTCTGCCACTCTCTGCTGTTCTGAAGCTACCAAAGCCCCAGAGTCAATCCATGATCACACCCGACTCTCAAAGGGAAATGGTCAGAGTCAAATAGAAGAAGAAGAACAGCAGAAACAGCACGATGAGCAACTGTTGAAGATGGTTGACAAGGAATTTCCTCAGTCATCATCTATTCAAGCCATGAAAGGGCATGCTCAAAGGCTGTACACTCTCAGACACACCTTTCAGTATCAGAGGGAGAGAGTGAGAGTATGGCCAGACCCCAGGGTGAGTTCTAGAATCCATAAAAGAACTATCCCACACAGATACAACGGCCAAGTACGAAAAACAATAGAATCTACCATCATGTTGGCCGTTGTAGTCTCACCTTGGGAAATCATTGATGAATTCAAGAAAGCTCACCAAGCAAAGAAGACACCTCAAGCCTTACTAGAAAACAAGATGATTAGAAGGGTTGTTATACAAAAAGCTTGAAGACATCCAAAAGAATGAGCTCCAGTTACTCCTTGAAGGCAACCATCCGGATGAATTTGTATACAGGGAGGTAACTACGGTGGAGCTGAAAAATGGCAGGACCATGAAGTACTTATCAGAGTACTATGGTCCAGAGTTCTTCTTCGAAGGAGGAGCTGAAGAACTCTCTCAAGAGAACAAATTGTTCTCCTTGAGGCCTATGTCCGTGAGTCATACAGACTCATTATGGGGAAGTGAATCTCATGAATGGGATAACAACTCTGTGTCCAGTTCCCCAAAACAGAGTTCCCATTCATACTCTGCCAAACAAATATTTGAGGTTCTTCCCAGGCCGGAGCGTACATGGGTCATCTTCTCTACTGATCAAGAAGGAAAAAGACCAACATTTTTGCCATCAATAAGTGGGAGTTTAAATAAGTTAGAGGTTTTGGCTGCATTGGTTCAGGGGGAGTTTGTTGGACCAAAAGAACCAATGAGCCAAGATCAGAAAACCTCTAAGTCCCACACGGTATCACAACAACTGCTGAAAGCTCATCAGTAGTTGACAAGTGCTGAAGACTTCAACAGCTGAAGATCAAGTGCTGAAGACCTTAACAGCTGAAGAACCAAAGTGCTGAAGTACAACAGCTGAAGAACACAAGTGCTGAAGCTGAAAGACCAAAGTACTGAAGTACAACAGCTGAAGAGTTCACAAGTACTGAAGATCAACAACTGATGTACAAAGTCTGAAGACAAAGACTGAAGACATCAGCTGATGATATCTACTGAAGTCATCAGCTGATGAAACGCCTGAAGGTCAAAGTCTGAAGATCAAGTACTGAAGCCTCAGTAGTTTGTCACAACTGCTGAAGAGTACTTCTTCAGTAGTTGTGATATCAGTAGTTTTATGTTTTATGTTTCAGTAGTTTTGTAAAACGACTGAAGAGCTTGTTCTTCAGTCGTTGTAGTTTCAGTAGTTTTATATTTTGTACTTAACTTGCTGATATGTTCTCAGTAGTTGTGAACATTTCAGTAGTTTGTTAAGATTTAGTTATTTCTGTATTGGATCTGCCAGTTGTCACTTTCCGTGATAACAGCAGTGACTGTTGCACTCTATATAAGGAGTGACAACCCATTGTAATCAGAGCGATATGAGCAATTGAATGGAATGATTGATTGATTCGATTAGAAATATTCTACATCTATAAACATTCCTAGAAATCAGAAATTCATATTCTCTCCCTATAACCGTATGCGATCTTAACGTTTACATATATTGTTTGCTTGCTACAATTTGTCTAATTCGTGTGTGTATTCCGCTGCTTTATATTCTGATACATCAAACTTGTGATCACTGATCCTGTCAAATTTAGACTCCAATATTCTGTTTATTTTAATTACCTTTTTCATACAGTTTATTGTCTTCCAACTCAATCGGACGACTTAACAATATCCTTCACAAGATAAGTGCGCATTTCAGCACCTTTGTCTTGTTCTGACGTTTTGACCTATTTAGAGATCTTTTCATAAAAAATGTTTCAGAACGAAAGTTGTCCGGGAGACTTTGAAATAGTCCCAAATGTAATTGTTAAAATTTTATATGAACTGTTTTTCTTATTTTTAAAGCCTATTCAAACACTACCAAACAATTCTAATCCAGAATCTAAAATTGGTGCATAATCTTTTTTTCAATCTACCTCACTTTTTTTCGCATTATTGTAAGGCCCGGTTTCCCGGGACGCTCAAGAGCTGGTCGACCATCGCACATAAAACATACATTTATAGAACTTAATTATCATGAGTGGAAACATTAAAACGACATTTTCATTTCTTATAAAGCTTTTTGCAAAATAATACATCGTTAACACATTACAAAAATTACATGTTGCATTACATCATAAAAGCATTATAAAACTGATGCCATCAAAAAAGAGCCAAGTAGCCGCCCTGCCATCCTCAGCAATCATTACCTGCCAACTGGAACACATAAAGTCAGCGTTACTGAGTGAGTTCTAGTTTTAAATAAAACATACTTTACTTTCGTTAAAACCGTTCTTTACTTTCTTTCAACCATACTATACCGTCGTACATGATCACACATCATACATACACTTAGATAATAACATTATTATTCTTTACTGTTCATCACTTTCTTTCTTTATCTCTTTATCTCTTTCCGGATCATGTCATAAGCTATACCCCAAACGTATGCACAAAGCGGGTACTGGGCCGAAGATCATAATGACTTCCATAACAAAGAAAGCCTGGCACCAGCACCGGGGCAAGCGACAAAGATCCACAGTATACTACATTCCAAATTATGCACAAAGCGGGTACTGGGCCGAAGATCATAAATGACTTCCATACACATAGCTTGGCACCAGCATCAGTGTGAGTAATCACTATAAACTATGTACTATATCACTGGTCAGTCACAAAGACTTGACCCTTGCGTGTATCCTTAAGGTTAGCTAAACCACACACAGTTCAGCTTATGGCATTTTATAGCCGTGCACCTCTATACATTTTGCTTGCAAGCCTTTCTTTACTTTCACTTAGGTTACGTAACACTTTATCATTTCTTTCACAACTATAACACGTAAAACCACAGGAAAGATAAACATACATAACATGAACATAAACATAATCACACATCACATCGCCATACAAGTTACCATCATACATGCATAACATACATCAAACATACCATCATGCATAGGCATCAATCATCACATCACCTTTGACTTCAAAAGTCAACTTACTTAGCCCCCGGGAACTTCCCAAGTCAAAGCCTACTTATCACATTTTCCGAAAATCAGAAAATAATTCTAAGTCTTTAGGCGCATGAGCACTATGCAGGTGCATGACCTTTCAGACGCATGAGGAACACTTAGGCGCATGGGAAACTTTCAGGCGCATCAGCACTATTGGGGCGCATGAGCAACACTTAGTCTATTCTGGGCAATTCTAGGCGCATGCGCACTATGCAGGCGCATGAGTGCCTAGGCGCATGAGTACTATTCGGGCGCATGAGGTTTTGGGCGCATGAGAACACTTAGGCAGTTATTTACGGTTGGGCGCATGAGCTACTGTTTGGGTGCATGGGCAGACTATATCACACTTAAACATCATAATTCGGTCCCCAATCATCCTATAACATGTTCTAAGCTTAAATTATACATTCTAAGCCTTAGAAACATAATCACAACAACATAAAACACAAACATAGCCCAAAATCAAACCCCACCCGAATTCACACACATAAACACATATGGGTACAAAACCCAACTTTAAAAAAATATTCATACATGCATTTCCAGCCCAAAAGTAGTTTAAAACAAGTAAAAAAGGGGTTCTAGAACTCACCTTTGCAGCCTCTAGTTATGACTTCTTCAAAAACCCATTTGCAACAGAGTTCAACCGCCTAGAAACCCACCAAAAACACACCGGAACACACACAAACATACATAAGCATATAACTGAGGCAAGGCCGGTTAAGAACACTATAAACACACAAATTCTTACCTTGATGTCGATCCTTTCTTCTTGTTCTTCTTCAAACCCGAAAGCTCTGCACTTTTTCTATCAAAAATCCTGAATGAAAAGGTGTAGGAAGACAACATGGGTGGCCATCACCTTTTACACCCACTTTTTCAAAGTTTTGTCCTTTTGACACCTTTAGTCCCTCTACTTGAGCTTTTTTCGTTTCTTTTCCTTCACTTTATTGTTCTTTCTTTGTCTTTTATAAATAACCGGGTGTTACAAGTCCAACACCCACTTCCCGAAACCTGTTATTTCTCAAACAATCGTGGGTAATGATGTCTCATTCCTCCTCTGTCTCCCACGTAGACTCGGATCCCTTCCAATGCTTCCACTGCACATGCACAAGAGGAAGCACTTATTCCTCAACCTCTTCTCTTTACGATCAATGCTTGCCACTGGTTGCTCCACATAATTGATTCGTTCATCCACCTCAATATCCTCTAGTGGTACAATCATATCCTCGTCTGCTAAGCACTTTCTCAGATGAGATACATGGAATGTCAGGTGACTTCCCCTTAACACATCTGGTAACTCTAGTCTGTAGACCACCTCTCTTACTCGAGCAATGATGCGAAAAGGCCCTATGTATCTTAGGCTAAACATGCCTTGCTTTCGGAACCGAATGATACCCTTCCAAAGTGAGACTTTCAACATAAATTTATCACCCACCTGGAACTCAATCGGTCTACGTCGTTTATCAGCATACGACTTCTACCTATCTTTTCCTGCCTTCATAAAGGCTTTGATTCTTTCCAGTTTCTCAGTCGTAGCCTCGACCACTTCGATGCTCCCTAACTCTTTATGACCAATTTCACCCCAACAGACGGGTGTTTTACATCTTCTCCCGTATAGCATCTCATAAGGGGGCATGCCAATGCTGGCATGATAACTATTGTTATATGAGAACTCAGCTAACGGTAGGTGGTCATCCCAACTTCCTCCAAAATCAATGACGCATGCCCGAAGCATATCTTCCAGCGTCTGAATAGTCCTTTCTGACTGATCATCCGTCTGAGGATGATAAGCTGTGCTAATGTGTAACCTCGTCCCCATAGCATCATTGAATTTCTTCCAAAATTTAGATGCAAACCAGGTGTCACGATAAGACACAATAGACACCGGCACACCATGACGAGTTATGATCTCTTTAATGAACAGATCCGCCAACCTCTTGGATGAATATGTCTCGTGAATCGGCAGGAAGTGAGCACTCTTCGTCAAACGATCAACTAGCACCCTTATGGCATCATACCCTCGCGCGGTACGCGGAAGCTTTGCTATAAAGTCCATGGTGATATGCTCCCACTTCCACTCCGGTATATCCAACGGGTGGATCTTTCCATATGGCTTTTGATGCTCGGCCTTCACTTGTAAACAAGTAAGGCATTTACTCACATACTACGCCACCAATAGTTTTTCTTCATGTCTTGGTACATCTTCGTAGCACCGGGATGAATAGAGTACCGAGTCTTATGAGCCTCATCCATAATCTTCACGTGTAGATCCCCAAAACAAGGAATCCATATCCGCCCGAATTGGGTTCTAACACCGAGTATTTTCACCCAGATCTGCAACCAGGCCTCTCATTCTTTCGGAGTTAAGATGATCTTCCTTCAATGCCTTATCTTGAAACTCCTTGACCTGCTTCATCACATTAGAGGTCATGATCAACTAGTAAGCCTTCACCCGAATCGATTCGGGTCTTTCTTTCCGACTGAGGGCATCTGCCACCACGTTGGCTTTGCCCGGATAGTAATGGATCTCGTAATCATAATCCTTTATGAGCTCCAACCATCTCCTCTACCTCATGTTTATGTCTTTCTGCTCGAAGAAGTACTTCAAGCTCTTGTGGTCAGTTAATATGGTGCACTTCGTCCGGTATAGGTAGTGCCTCCAAATCTTTAGCGCGAAGACCACAGCTGCTAGCTCCAAGTCATGAGTAGGATAACTGAACTCATGAACTTTCAACTATCGGGATGCATAGGCTATAACCTTTCCTTTCTGCATCAACACACATCCTAACCCCGAGTAGAAAGCATCTGAATAAACCACCGAATCTTCACTTCCATCGGGCAACAACAAAACAGGAGCTTGAGTCAATCTCGCCTTTAACTCCTTGAACGCCTTCTCTTGGGCTTGACCCCATACAAACTTTACATCTTTATGGGTCAACTTGGTCAGTGGAGAAGCGATCATAGAGAAGTCTTGAATGAATCTCCTATAATAGCCCGCCAAACCCAAGAAGCTACGAATCTCGGATGGCGTCTTCAGAGACTTCCATTGCATCACCGCCTCCACCTTTGCCGGATCCACCATAATCCCCTCAAGATTCACCACGTGTCCTAAAAACTGAACCTCGCGCAACCAGAATGCGCACTTGGAGAACTTGGCATACAAATTCTCCCTTCTCAACATCTCCAACACCTCTCAAATATGATCGGCATGCTCGTTCTCGCTCTTCGAATAAATCAGGATATTATCAATAAAAACAATCACTGATTTATCCAACATCAGCCGACACACTCGATTCATCAGATCCATAAAAGCAGTTGGCGCATTGGTTAAACCAAAAGACATAACAAGAAACTCATAGTGTCCATAACGCGTACGAAAAGCTATTTTAGGAACATCCTGCTCCTTCACTTTCAGCTGATGGTAACCAGATCGAAGATCTATCCTAGAAAACCAACTAGCACCTTGGAGCTGATCAAACAGATCATCAATTCTTGGTAGGGGTACCGATTCTTCACTGTCAACTTGTTCAGCTCACGGTAGTCGATACACATCCTCTTACTACCATCCTTCTTCTTCAAGAATAAGACCGGAGCACCCCAAGGAGAGATACTCGATCGAATGAACCCTTATCAAGCAGCTCTTGCAATTGTTCCATCAAATCCTTCATCTCGGTCGGATCCAACTGATACGGCACCTTAGCAATAGGTTAGGCACCCGGTGTCAAGTCAATCTGAAACTCGATCTCGCGGTCAGGTGGCACTCTGGGTAAGTCTTCGGGAAATACATCTGGAAAGTCACACACCACCGATACGTTGGATACTTGTGGTGTTGGTGTATCCACATCCTTCATGTTGTAAGGCCTCATTCCCGGGACGCTTACAACTGGTAAATCATTGCACATAAAACATATAACTTTACATTTAACATTCATGAAACATCGCACCGGAACATTAAAATAACTTTTCATTTCATTATAAATGCTTTTGCAAGTTAATACAATTGTTCTCTTCAAACATCATTCGTTCGCATTACAATGCAAAAACATTAAAATAAAAGAATGCCATCCAAAGAGCTGAGTAGCCGCCCCGTGCCATCCTCGGCAACATTACCTGCCAACTGGAAACACATAAAAGTCAGCATTGCTGAGTGAGTTCTAGTTTTAGTAAAACATACTTTACTCTCATTAAAACCGTTCTTTACTTTTGTATGTGAATACACATCATACGTACAAATAGATAATATCATTATTATCTTCATCATTTTTTCATTAACTTTCGTTCATTCATCATTACCATTCACTTCCATTACTTTCATTCTCATTCATCGTAGTTTCTTACTTTCGTTCATACGTTCATCATTACATCTTTTCATTCCATCAAAACCATGAACTTTACCCTACCGTCATGCATAAAGCTGGTACTGGGCCGAAGTCTATCATAGACCTTCCGTCATGGCGCACAACAGCCTGGCCACAGTACCTAGGGTAAGCTCAGGTATACCATTGTCATGTGCTATACCCACCGTCATGCATAAAGCAGATACTGGGTCGAAGTCTATCATAGACCTTCCGTCATGGCGGACAGCAGCCTGGCCATAATATCTAGGGTAAGCGACAAAGGTTCTATACAAATGGTCAAACACAAAGAAAGACCTCAATGTGCATCCTTCTGGGGTAGCTAACCCACACACCGTTGGACTAACACCCTTCATTGGGCGTGTTCTGACATATAAGGCTTGCAAGACTTTCTTTACTTTCCATTGTTCATTAATGCTTCCTCTTTCATTGTCTTCCAAATTTACATTACATAATGCTCTCATTTCATTCATTAACATACAAAGTAAAGCCATGGGAAGACAATCATACAATGTAAGGAACAACAACATAAACATATAGCATCACCATACACGGCACCATCATACATACATAACAAACATCATCATACGTCATCATACATGCCCATCATAACGCCTATGACCTCAAAAGTAAACTTACATGAATCCCCGGGAACCTCCCACGTCAAAACCACATATGCACTTTCCCCCGAAAGTCAGAAAATAAACTACATTCTTTCGGGCGCACAAGCCCTAGTTGGGCGTATGGGCACCCTTTAGTTGCATGGCCTCCCAGGCGACTAAACACAATGCGGATGAACACCAGGCGAATGGGCCCTATACGAATGGACCAATCGAATGGACTTAATGCGGATGAGTACCTACGCGTATGGACCTCAGTCGCATGACTCCCATATGAATGAACCTTAGTCGCACGACTCACATACGCATGGACCTCAGTCGCACGACTCATATGTGTATGGACCCCAGTCACATTCCTTTCGGTCACATGACCTCCAGTCGCATGCCATTCGGTCGCATAGCCCTAGCTAATGCAGAATGCAGTTCATCCCAAACACAATCTGCACTTTTTGGTCTCCAAACCCTCTCAAACCTGTTCTAAGCTCAAATGAACCATCCTAAACCTTAGGAATACATACCAAAACACCATTCAAGCACACACAAGCCCGAAAACAAACCCTATTCGTATAACACACAAACACATACATGGTTCAACACACACACTTTAAAAATGAATTTTACTATGTGTTCCAGCCCCAAATCAGTTGAAATCATGTAAAAGAGGGGTCCTATAACTCCACAAAAAAACCCGTCAAGTAGAGCTTCAATCCAACCCGCTAAACCTCAACTTTCACGCTTGAATCCACGAAACCAAAGCTTGAAACCTCTTTCTTTCCTCTCTTCTCTCTATGACCGAAAATTTGTGAGTGTGGGGGAGGATTTGGGCTGCCCTCCCTCTTAATCTCTCACTCTTTCAAGTTTTTCCCATTTGGCAAGTTTGCTCCCTCGACTTTGGGCTTTATTTCTTTTCTTTCTCTTGTCGGCTTCAAAGAAAATAACCGGGTGTTACACACGTAGGCCAAGTAGGCACTACATCCATGCCTCATGCACTTTCCCGCCACCGCCATCGAAATCACTTTCGGGATTGTGGTGACTCGATCACCATAAACCGTCACCGAACTCCCGTCAGGCGCTGTCAATCAAATCATCTTCTTGCGACACACAAAGTTCGCCTCGTAGTACGCCAACCAATCCATTCCTAGGACTACATCGAATCCGCCTAAGGTCATCACAAATGGTCTAACAGGAAACTTGTGACCTTCTAGTTCTATGTCACAACCTTCTATCATCTCAGAGATCCTGGTAGACTTACCTATGGTAGTTTCTACATCAAAGGGCGTATCTATATTCTTACAACTAATAGGCAATTTAGCACAAAAAGCAGCAGAAATAAAACTTTTACTAGCACCAGAATCAAATAACACAAAGGCTAAAGTTTGGTTTACTAGAAACGTACCTGACACAACATCGGGGTCCGTCCTAGCCACCTCCTGCGTCATCGTGAACGCTCTGGCACTTGCCCTCCGCCCTTCAGTCCCGGTCGTCTTCTTCCCTACACCACAACATTTAGCACTCGGCTTCTTGCAGTCCCTGCTCATGTGGCCCTCCTCGCCACAAGTATAACACCTTCTTACCCCACAATTCTTTGCCACATGTCCGATTCTCCCACAATGGAAACATACATTGGATCCCACTCTACATTCCCTGGTGTGCTCTCGTCCACACTTAACATACCTCCTCGACCCCGCACCGGATGTGACCACACATCGGTCATCCACTTATGCACCTTTGTTGTTTGGAGTGGCTCCACCACATCCAAATCTCTTACCGTTCCAATTTCGATCACCACCATTTTTCTTGCTACCTTCAGCCACCACCAGCATCCGCTCATCATACATCTTCCTGCTAGATCAACCGCCGATCTAAACGTGCTTGGTCGGGCAGTGATCACATGCCTGTGAATATCCGTTGCCAAGCCTGAATGTACCTCTTGATCTTTTGTGACGTGGGTGTCACTTGATCTGGCACCAGCCGTGCCATCTCGTTGAACTTAGTGGTGTACTGTTGATGTGTCATGGTTCCTGCCTCCAGTTACAGGAACTCTCTCTACACTTTGTACATCTCTTGGTGAGGACAAAACTCCTCAATCACCAGCCTCTTCAACTCTGCCCACTTCGTTCTCCATATCGCCTGACTACCCTTGGCTTGGACGATATTGTCCCATCAGCACAAAGCCGAGTCTACGAATGAGTGGGCTTCAAACTTCACCTTTTGGTCCTCTCGGCACTCGCTGATATTCAGGGTAGCTTCCATCTCTCTCACCCATCGGTGAGTAGCAGCAGCAGTGCCATTACCATCGAAGGTATGGGGTTTGCATCTTTGAAATGCCCCATAGTTGCAGCCTCGTGTGGCTATCCTAGCACTTGTAACCGATAAGCAGGCAGAAGAAAGAGAATGGAGGATATTCCCGTAGTACGTGACTTTCCAGAGGTGTTCCCAGAGGATCTTCCTGGATTACCACCTCACCGCCAAGTGGAATTCCAGATTGAGTTGACTCCCGGCGCAGCTTCGATTGCTAGGGCACCTTATCGATTAGCACCGAACGAACTACAGGAGTTGTCGTCACAACTTCAGAAGCTTTTGGATAAGGGCTTTATTCAACCTAGTACATCACCTTGGGGAGCTCCTATTCTCTTTGTTAAGAAGAAGGATGGCACATTTCGGATGTGCATTGATTATAGAGAGTTAAACAAGGTAACAGTCAAGAACCGATACCCTTTACCTCGTATCGACGACTTGTTCGATCAGCTTCAAGGATCAAGATATTATTTGAAGATTGACTTGAGATCTGGTTATCATCAACTCAGAGTTTGAGAAGAAGACATTCCCAAGACTGTGTTTCGTACTCCTTATGGTCATTATGAGTTCTTGGTCATGCCTTTTGGGTTGACTAATGCACCTGCTGTGTTCATGGACCTCATGAACCGCGTGTGCAAACCGTATCTTGATCAGTTTGTCATTGTGTTCATCGATGATATACTGATATATTCTAGGACCAAGGAGGAGCATGAAGAGCACTTACGAATGATCTTGGAACTGTTGAAAAATGAGCAGCTGTATGCTAAATTCTCAAAGTGTGACTTTTGGATAATAGAAGTACACTTCCTAGGTCATATTGTTAATGAGAAAGGGATACACGTTGATCCTGCCAAAATTGAGGCGATAAAGAATTGGACTACACCCAAAACGCCGAGCGAGATAAGAAAATTTCTGGGATTAGCAGGATATTACCGATGATTCATAGAAGGATTTTCTAAGATCGCACAACCTCTCACAGCCTTGACTCACAAAGGAACGACATACAAATGGAGTGAGAGTCAAGAATCAGCTTTCCATTTATTAAAACAAAAACTCTGTATTGCCCTAATATTAGCATTACCAGAGGGAACAGATGACTTTGCGGTGTATTGCGATGCATCCATTCAAGGATTGGGTTGTGTCTTGATGCAACGAGATAAGGTGATAGCCTAAGCCTCGAGACAACTAAAGGTTCATAAGAAGAACTATACCACCCATGACTTAGAATTGGGTGCAGTGGTTTTTGCCTTAAAGATCTGGAGACATTACTTGTACGGTACCAAGTGCACTATCTACACCGATCACAAGAGTCTTCAACATATCTTCGAGCAAAAAGAGTTGAATATGAGGCAGCGACGTTGGGTGGAACTACTAAATGATTATGATTGCGCAATTAAGTATCATCCGGGAAAGGCGAACGTAGTTGCCGATGCCCTAAGCAGGAAGGAAACAGCTAAACCCCGACGGGTGCGAGCTTTACAGCTTACTATCAGTACCCAACTACCCGAACAAGTTAAGGAGGCACAGATAGAAGCTTTAAAAGTAGAAAATATTGGTTCTGAGTTGTTAAGGGGAATGGATAAACAGCTAGTGGTGAAAGAGGATGGAATTCGGTATTTCATGGATAGACTTTGGGTGCCTGTTCATGGAAATCTGAGAGATTTAGTTATGAGCGAGGCACACAAATCTAAGTATTCTATACATCTTGGATCTGACAAGATGTATCATGACCTAAAGGCTCACTATTGTGGCCTAACATGAAAGCGGATGTAGCTACGTATGTGAGCAAGTGTTTGACCTGCTCGAAGTAAAAATGGAATATCAAAAACCATCCGGACTGTTACAACAACCCGAGATTCCAATGTGGAAATGGGAACATATCTCCTTGGATTTTATTACTAAACTACCCTGGACTAGTATTGGTTGTGACACGATATGGGTTATTGTAGATCGATTGACAAAGTCTGCTCACTTCCTTGCAATTAAGGAAACTGATAAGATGGAGAATTAACCCGACTGTACCTTAAAGAGATCGTTTCAAGACACGGTGTACCGATCTTAATTATCTCTGACTGTGACGCTCGTTTCACGTCACATTTCTAGCAATCATTGCAGAAATCTTTGGGTACACGATTGGATATGATACTGCATATCACCCACAGACGGATGGCCAGAGCGAGCGCACTATACAGACGTTAGAGGATATGCTACGTGCTTGTGTGATTGACTTCGGGAATAACTAGGAAATTCACCTGCCATTGGTGGAGTTTTCTTATAACAACAGTTATCATACTAGTATACAGGTAGCACCTTTCGAGGCGTTGTATGGGAGAAAATGTAGATCACCGTTTGCTGGGCAGAAATTGGTGATACTCAGCTAACAGGTACCAAGTTAATTCATGAGACAACCGAGAATATTGTACAGATACGAACCGTATGGCTGCAGCGCGAGACAGGCAAAAGAGTTATGCTGACAAGAGACAGAAACCTTTAGAGTTTTTGGTTGGTGACAAGGTTTTGTTGAAAGTTTCACCATGGAAAGGCATAGTTCGGTTTGGAAAACGAGGGAAACTAAATCTGAGGTATGTTGGACCATTTGAAATAGTGGAAAGAATAGGTCTAGTAGCCTATCGATTAGCCCTACCTGATTCGTTAAGTGGAATTCATGATGTATTTCACGTGTCAAACCTGAAGAAGTGCATAACTGATGAAACATGGTCGTACCACTAGAAGAAATTCAAGTGGATGAACAATTGCGTTTTATTGAAGAACCAGTTGAGGTGATGGACCGTGAGGTGAAAACACTTAACCAAAGCAAGATACCTATTGTTTAAATCCGTTGGAATTCGCGACGTGGACCGGAATTCACATGGGAACGAGAAGATCAAATGAAGCTTAAGTACCCTCAACTATTCGGAAGGACGATGCCAGCAGACGAAGGAATTGATTTAAATTTCGGGACGAAATTTCTTTCAACATGGGGATGATGTGACAACTCATCCAAAACTCACTCGATTTCGATTTCTGTGTGCCAATGCAGTAGACCAGTGATGGAACACTCTCACCATGTAACGCAATTTTCGGGACGAAAATTCTTTCAACATGGGGATAATGTGACATCCGGTAAATTTCCGTTACCAAACTCCGTTAGTTCCGGTAAGTCTTGTATACACGTGTCGTGAGCACACACTAGTTGTCGTTTAACGTTGGTGACCTAATAATATGGATAATGTTAATTTAATTTGAATCTAATTGATTATGTGATTATTGGATTATGTTTGTGTGTTTACATGTTTTTAAAATGTTAATTAGAAAATTAATCGCGTAACGCGGAAACGTGCCTATTTATTCGTATGTCTTGTGTTTTATTAAGATAAAATATATAATGATTTTCATTTGTTTATATCTTTGTATTATTAAGTTAAAAACACTTTACACAGAGTTTAAAGCCTAGTTTTTATAAAATATAAATTACAAGGGCTAAAAGGGTAAATATGTAAATTAAAATTAAATAAAACAAAACCCTAGCCCCACACCCACCCCTTCGGCCCTGATTTCCATCTTAACCCCTCTCCCTTGAGAATTCGACCAAGAACAAGCTAGTATCTGCGATTTTGGTTCGATTACAAGCAATACAACAAGTTAGCAACATCAAGTCGTGTTCTTTGGCAAGCATCAAGGTTAGTTTTGGTGTTTTTTATGGTGTTCTTGTTAGGGCCGAACCCTAATTCATGAATTGGCCTTCATGGGGTCGAATTGATGTTGTTTGGTGATGTTAGTATGTTAGTTAGATTGAATACATGTTAGTTAACGTTGATTATGCATGAATTCTATGTCTTTAGTGGGTTGATCATGAACTTTGTGTATGAAGCAAACCCTAGTTCGAAAATGCCATGATTATGCATGATGGATGATTGTTTGATGAATGTATAATGATTGGTAGGTTGTATGAATGTTAGGATACATTGATTTTGCAAGAAATTGGTGAATTGAAGTTGGTGTTCATAGGTTACTAATAATAGTAACTTTATTTTGCATGTAATGATGATCTAGTGATGGATTGATGTTATGGATGTGTTCATGATGATGATTAGATGCTAGATTGTTGTTATGAATGCTAGAAATCTTGAATGGATGTTATTTATTCATAGCTTGCCAAAAGTAGAAACTTTTGTTTATGAAGATTGTTAGATTATGTGATTAGGTAATGTTGATCATGTCTAGATATTGTTATGAGCTTGAGATGGTATAATTATGATAAATTCATGAATACATTGGATGGTTGATAGATGTTGGGATGTACTTTCCCAAAAGGGAAACTTTATTTGCATAAAGTCTGAAAAATGATAGTTTGAACATGTTTGGGATGTTAGGAGCATGTTAGTATGATCATGGATAGATTCTAATGTGGTAGAACATGGTAATTTGGTTGTATGTGATGCCGGGGTAATCATGAATGATTTTGGACATTTATGATCATGTATGATTTGGATGTTGATTAGTAGTAGGACATCATGTTTGGGATTGGTAATTGATTGTTGTGAGTTGTAGAATGCAATGCATATGGTTAATGATATGCTTATGATCATCATACACGCGTGCGAATCTGAGGCCCCTACTTAGTAGGATTGGCAGGGTTTAGGAGTGAAGTCGTGAGTGGCTTCACATGGCATGTGGTGAGTGGTTTGATCTTTGTGTGACATGTTAGTTGTTTTATAACTAGTGAATATGTTAATGTTCTAGATTCGCATGACTTGTATGATACTTGGTTGTATGATGATCTAAGTGTTACACCTGGATGATATAGCATACATATGATCTATTTGAATGTTAACAATGTATGATGTATGTGTATGATTACTTGAATGGTTTACAACACATAAAGTCACCAACGGGTCAAACGGGTCAACTAGGTCAAACACGTCTGTTTTGTTTGAAATCTTGAGTCCTTGGTTGTAGTGTACTTAGGGTTCACATGTTCTTTGATTACACGTACTCATGGACTTATATGATCTAGGTAACCTCTGAAGGTTGTCTGTCTATTCTGTTTGACAAGTCAAACTCTGTGTATCTATACGCATAACAGGTAAGTTCATGCCCCACTTTTTATTTACTCTCTTTGGGGGAGATAGCATACTGGTAAATCACGAACGCTTTATGTATTCAAGTTGTGTACAATATTATATAGTGTTGATATCATGGAAAAGTCCTCACACTTTCGAATTGTTAATATTGAATAGGGGAAATTTGGGTAGTGCTACTGGGTCTGACGAGCCCCACCTGTGTGACTCGAGGTCAACCGGGTGCAAGTTGTCCTAATGAACATTGTCACGACCTGTTAAGTCATGGCAGGAGGCAACAACGTAACACAGTCAGCTTCAATTGCGAAATCACTATGAAATAATATTTATTGTTAATGGACTAGCTATCTGTTACAATACGCTACTTGTACATCTCTATTATTAAACTGTTTATGTTTGAATATCTCTTGAACTCACCAACCATTGTGTTGACATTTTTAGTATGCTATTCTCAGGTCATTAGCTTGCTTGCCATAGGAGCACTGCATGGTTCACTACATTCTATGACATGGTCTTCAAGACAATTTTTATCATTTTAATGATTAATGATTACTCTTTTGGGATTGGCACATGTTTTGCCACAATTATACTTTATTTCTTTGGGTTGTTATCAAATGCTTCCGCACTTTTTAATTTATTTACTTTGGGTTGATTTCATTTAAATTATGGCATATAGACTCATTCTGAGTAACTATTGACTGTGATCCTTGTTTGTTCACACGCCTCGCGGTAAAACTCCGCAAGTGGATTTTGAGGGTGTGACAACAGCCTCCTTCACCGAGGCCCTTAAGTTAGCACTCTCATCCCCAGCCTCTGGATGAGGGGTCTTGGGTTCTTCATGAACCACCTCTTCTGCCCTAGGCCTTCCTCTTATGGCATGTGGTTCAGTACCACGTCCACCACAACCTCCACCACATGATGCCTTAGATGATCTACCACCGGCCATCCTCTAACACACTATAAGATTTAAACACCAACACGGTCATTCAAGGGAACAACTCATTTTATGTCAAGTATAGTAAGTTCCTAATTATAGTGGCCAGTTGTGATTAGCCACTTACTTTACTCTTCATACCCCAAGCATTACCTATCCTGCCTACCTCAGTATCTAAATCTACAAACAACACATAAACCACAAAACATGCACACGTAATACCGGTTATGATTAAGAAAAACACCTGATGGCACACAGCTACTTGGACTAGCATCCCTTCCTTTTTCGTCCCATTTTCAGTTTAAGTTAAGGTTTATTTTGAAAATTTCCCCTTTCACTTAAATTTTGGCTCTGATACCAACTTGTAAGGCCCCGTTCCCGGGACGCTCACAGCTGGTCGACCATCGCACATAAAACATACATTTATATTAACTTAAATAATCATTGCAGCAGAAACATTGAAAACGACATTTCATTTCATTATAAAAGCTTTTGCAAAATAATACATCGTTAAAACATTACAAAATACATGTTGCATTACATCACAAAAGCATTATAAAAATGGATGCCATCCATAAAGAGCCAAGTAGTCGCCCCGTGCCATCCTCAGCATTCATTACCTGCCAACTAGAAACACATAAAAGTCAGCATTGTTGAGTGAGTTCTAGTTTTAATATAAAACATACTTTACTTTCGTTAAAACCATTCTTTACTTTCTTTCAAACCATACTATATAGTCGTACATGATCACACTTCGTATGTACACTTAGATAATAACATTATTATCTTCTTTACTATTCATCACTTTCTTTATTTATCTCTTTATCTCTCTCCGGATCAATGTCATCAGCTATACCCCAAACGTATGTACAAAGCGGGTACTGGTCCGAAGATCATAAATGACTTCCACAACGCACAAAGCTTGGCACCAGCACCGGGGCAAGCAACAAAGATCCCAACTGTATACTACACCCCAAACTTATGCACAAAGCGGGTACTGGGCCGAAGATCATAAATGACTTTCATAATGCACATAGCCTGGCACCAGCACCGAGGTGAGTAATCATTATAAACCATGTACTATATCACTGGTCAGTCACAAAGACTGGACCCCTGCGTCTATCCTTAAGGGTTAGCTAAACCAGACACAGTTGAGCTTACGACATTGTATAGCCGTGCACCTCCGTACATTTTTCTTGCAAGCCTTTCTTTACTTTCTCTTTCATTAATGCATGCATTCTATCATTATGTTCCTCTTTTCATTATCTTTCACTTTACATTACATAATACTTTATCATTTCTTTCACAACTATAATACGTAAAGCCACGGGAAAGATAAACACACATAACAGGAACATAAACATAATCACACATAACATCGCCATACAAGGCACCATCATATATGCATAACATACATCAAACAAACCATCATGCATAGGCATCAATCATACATCAATCACCACATCACCTTTGACTTCAAAAGTCAACTTACTTAGCCCCCGGGAACCTCCCAAGTCAAAGCCTACTTATCACATTTTCCCAAAATCAAAAAAGAATTCTATGTCTTTAGGTGCATGAGCACTATGCAGGCGCATGAGCAGTATGCAGGCGCATGACCTTCAGACGTATGAGGAACACTTAGGCGCATGGGAAACTTTCTGGCGCATCAGCACTATTAGGGCGCATGAGCAACACTTAGTCTATTCTGGGCAAGTCTAAGCGCATGAGTACTATGCACGCGCATGAGTACTATGCACGCGCATGAGTGCCTAGGCGCATGAGTACTATTTGGGCGCATGAGGTTTTGGGCGCATGAGAATACTTAGGCAGTTATTTACGGTTGGGCGCATGAGCTATTGTTTGGGCGCATGGCAGACTATATCACACTTAAAGGTCATAATTCAGTCTCCAATCATCCTATAATATGTTCAAAGCTTAAATCATACATTCTAAGCCTTAGAAACATAATCACAACAACAGCAAACACAAACATAGCCAAAAATCAAACCCCATCCGAATTCACACACATAAACACATACAGGTACAAAACCCAACTTTATAAAAATATTCATACATGTATTTCCAGCCCTAAAGCAGTTTTTTAAAACAAGTAAAAAAGGAGTTCTAGAACTCACCTTTGCAGCCTCTGGTTATGACTTCTTCAAAAACCCATTTGCAACAGAGTTCAACCACATAGAAACCCACCAAAAACACACCCAAACACACACCACATACATAAGCATATAACCGAGGCAAGGCCAGTTAAGAACACTATAAACACATGAATTCTTACCTTGAATTCAATCCTTTCTTATTGTTCTTCTTCAAACCCGAAAGCTCTGCACTTTCCCTCTCAAAAATCCCGAATGAAAAGGTGTAGGCAGACAACATGGGCGGCTGTCACCTTTTACACCCACTTTTTTGAATTTTTGTCCTTTTGACACCTTTAGTCCCTCCACTTGAGCTTTATTTCTTTTCTTTCTTTCTTTTACTTTACTTTATTCTTCTTTATTTGTCTATTATAAATAACTAGGTGTTACAATTCTCTAAATGGCCTAACTTCTTGTAATGAATTCCGACCTCAAGTTATTGTTTCTTTTTATCCTTTAGGATATCACCTTTGACTCTTGAACATCCAAGCTTTCTTATGTACTCTACAACTATCATTATACAATGTGAGTTTTCCATGTGAGTTCTCCATGCCCCCTTTTTAATTTTTCACACCTTTTGGGGTGAAACATGTTAACCTTATAAACTTACACTTGTAAACATCTTGATACTTGTAAATGCTCATGCAATTCATCTTTACTTTTTGTCATGGTTATTGATATTATTGTGTGTGTTATATCAGATACATTTTACATTGACAATCATTAACTATTGCTAGCCTGGCGACGTTATAGATCTATGGGCCTGAGAAGCCTATTTCGTGCTAAAGTCGATGTATTGCCGGCTCCTGATGACGTATGCTTGTTCATCATGGGAACCAAATACACTTAGCTAATCGTTATAAACTTATAATCTTAATCTTGGTCAAGGTTTATGTAGCTATATGTGTTCTATTAACTTGCATAACTCATAACCTTTGACATGAATTGCTACTTTTAAACCTTTTGATATATTTATATATTTTAAACCTTGGAAACTTACCAACTTTCAAAGCTGACCCTTTAGTTTTAATATGTTCGGGATTGATACTTGAAGAAATTCTTCTTGCTCATATAGGACTTGGACTTAGCTAAATAAATATCTTATGTTGTTATTCAAATCTTTGTTGTATGGTAATGATTTAATTGTCTAGTATTATTCAATGAAAAATGGAATGTAATATTATTTCAACTTATTTAATTTCATGAGCTATGAACAATCATTTCACATTTGTCCGCCTCGATGATTCCCACGTCTGTCGGGGTGTGACAGATTGGTATCAGATCCATGGTTATAGGGAATTAGGTTATTAGAAATGGAATGACCTAGACTATAACTAAATACCCTTACACATGATTCCTCTCATGTATTTTATATCATTAGATAGGATTTTATATGCCTTACGTGTTTATACTTGATTATGTGATAATATGCCTTATGTGCTTATTCTTATACTTTGAATCTTATCAATGTACACACGAACCTTAAATCATATTCTAAGGTATTATGTGCCTAAATCAAATTGTTTTCGAAATGAGCTTTGAATCATTATTTGTGGTTTTCAAGTCTACTCAAAGTCTATGTCCTATAACTTGAAACATGTAACGGTGGAAGAGCGTGATGCCTGTATCTCGAGGTGTTCTGTTTAGGTAAGGTATTCATATAAATCCAAATCAATCGATAGATATGTTTACCTTACCTGGCAACCCTTGGGGTGAGTGTCCGTTTATAGGTACACATGTCTTCATTAATGTTGTAGTTGACCTAATACTTTGATAAGTCAACGTATTGCTTTGGTTTGTAAACCGAACGTTAAACTCAAAACATCTTGTAATTTTGAATCATTTTATCATTGATCTTGTCTTATTGGAACTTAAAACTCATTATCCAATTCTCATAACGACCCTTAATAATATTTTTTGAATGTCTTTCCCTTAAAACCACACCTATTCTGAAAACTCATTTCAATGATACTCTTATTTTGAACTGAACCGTTAATCTTAACAAACACGATTCTCGTATCAACTTTAAACTAATGAAACTTTGAAACCTCAATAACATAGTAAACAAGAACCGATCATCTAAGAACCATATTGAAGTTATTTGCTTTGAGAAACTCCTATGAATTCACATCTCATCCAAAAGTGTCTTAAAAATATTTCTCGTGTACGTCAAGTTGACTCTTGTATTGATCTAATGCTTGATGCTTCACTTATGACCAAACCTTCCTAATCGTCTTGTATCATCTTAAATGAAAAGGCTTATTAGCCAAAGTCTAATTAAATTAATGATCTTATACACTTTGTCAAGAAACACCTGAAATCTCGAATCATGAAATTGAACAAACTTAAGCATAGCAAAACATCATAAATAAATTTATTGAATTTAAACGCTTCCAATAGTTCACTTGCGAACATGAACTGAAATCCAAGTCTCCTCATATCCTCGAAATTAGTCTTCTCGTGATTAAATTTCAGGACGAAATTTCTTAAAGTAAGGCAGACTGTAACATCCACAGAAATTTAAAATTATGAAACCAAACCCGGACTCACTTAGAACTTTCATACGATGGAAATTTTAATATTTAAAATTTTTATTATTTATTTTACTGAATCAAACGCGTTAAACGTGCAATTTAAGCAATACTAAAAATTGTTTTCTTCATTTTATCATTTAAAGAAAGAATAATAATTTATTTATCTATAAATAAATCATTTTCATAAAAGTATAAATCTTTATTTTCATTTTACAATAAATAACTAAATGAAAAAAACTTATTAAAACTTATAAAGTTATAGAATGATTTTTAATAAACTTATAAAGTTTTATTAGTAATTATGAATTTTATTATTGAAAATAAATAATAAAATTATAAAGTTACAAGTTTTATAAAAGTTATAAAGATTTTATAAGAAAATAAGTTGATTAAATTAAAATTAGGTTTTAATAAATTAAAAGTTTAAATTGTAATTATTCTTTTATCTATTTATTTTATTTAATCTTATATTTATTTCAAAATCATAACCCCTTTTTAAAAGACTTATAACTCACCATTAACATCATTCATAATCTTCTCCTAACCTCAACTGTAAAAGCAAAGTTTAGGCCTCACCTTTCATTTTCTCATTCTCTAAAAATCTCTCACATAAACCTTTTATCATCCTTTGGTTATAATCAATTTTAAGAATTATTTTTACAAGTAGTTTCAAGAATCTTTTAATACTAAGGTAATCTTATATTGCTTTTATATTATACATTTCTATATTATTTCAATCATCCTAACATCCAATTGTTCTCATGACTTTATGTTCTTACTTTTATGATTACTTATACTAAATCTCTTTTAATTTGATTCATTATCATTTCATCATTAACTTTCTAAAATTCACTAACCTTATAACAATCGCTAACATTCCTAAATCAAGCTAACGTAAACAAAGAATCCCGTTTGCATATGGACGGATATGCCGCCGCATTTGGTTATTTCACCAGATTATTTCCCTAAGTGATGGCTATTCCTAAGTCTTGAAATATTTTTATATAACTCAGATGAAGTCTAATATATCATATATCAACATAATAATTTTTTTCTAGCCCGTTTCATGCTTTAACGATTTTAAAAGTGCACATAAGTGCCTTACTACAATTTTGGCAGAATATAATCTGACTTCAACCGACCATAAATTGATCATAACAAACTAAATTTGAGTAAACTTAGACTCAAATATTAATTTCATTGAATTACCTTTTCAAATATAGTTTATATGTCTTCAAACTCAATCGGACGACTCAACAATAGCCTTCACAAGATAAGTGTGCATTTCAGCACCTTCTGTCTTGTTCTGATGTTTTGACCTGCTTCCAGATCTTTACATAAAAATGTTTCTGAAAGAAAGTTGTCCGAGAGACTTTGAAGTAGTCAAATGTAAATTTTTAAAATTTTATGAAACCGTTTTCTATTTTTAAAACCTATTCAAACACGTACCAAACATTCTGTCTAGAATTTAAAAATTGGAGCAATAATCTTTTTTCAATCTACCTTTCACTTTTTGGCATTCTCTAAATGGCCTAACTTCTTGTAATGAATTCCGACCTCAAGTTATTGTTTCTTTTTATCCTTTAGGATATCACCTTTGACTCTTGAACATCCAAGCTTTCTTATGTACTCTACAACTATCATTATACAATGTGAGTTTTCCATGTGAGTTCTCCATGCCTCCTTTTTACTTTATTTCACATCTTTTGGGGTGAAACATGTTAACCTTATAACTTACACTTGTAAACATCTTCATACTTGTAAATGCACATGCAATTCATCTTTGATTTTTGTCATGGTTATTGATATTATTGTGTGTTATATGAGATACATTATACGTTGACAATCATTAACTATTGCTAGTCTGGCAACGTCATATATCTATGGGCCTAAGAAGCCTATTTGGTGCTAAAGTCGATGTATTTCCGGCTCCTGATGACTTGTAAGGCCCCGTTCCCGGGACGCTTACAGCTGGTGATTCATCGCACGTAAAACATATACTTTACATTTATTCATCAAAACATTGTAGCGGAAAACATAAAACAAATGGCATTTCATTTCATTCTAAAAACTTTTACAAAGCAATGCATCGTTTGTTGGTTACAAAATTACATTGTTGTATTACATCACAAAAGCCTTAAACAAATGGATTCCATCCAAAAGAGCTGAGTAACAGCCTCGTGCCATCCTCAGCAACGTTTACCTGCCAACTGAAAACGTATAAAAGTCAGCGTCGCTGAGTGAGTTCTAGTTTTATAATAAAACATACATAAAATCATTATTTATTTCTTTTCAAAGACCATACTATACGTTTCGTTCATTCGTGATCATACATCATACGTACATATAGATAACATCGTTATTATCTATCATTACGTTCGTTAACCTTCGTTCATTCATTACATCTTGTGACATGTACAATACCCGAACATTATGCACGAAGCTGGTTACTGGGCCTGAGGTCTATCATAGACCCCGAGCATTGTGCACGAAGCTGACTCTAGTACCTGAGGCAAGTACATTCACCGTTCATCTTTTTGTTTCATTCCGGATCAATGCCATATGCTATACACCAAACATTATGCACGAAGCTGGTTACTGGGCCTGAGGTCTTTCATAGACCCCGAACATTTTGCACGAAGCTGACTCTAGTACCTGGGGCAAGCGGCAAGGATCCCATACATGTGGTCAATCTCAAGGATTGGACCCCAGTGTGCATCCTTCTGGGGTAGCTAACCCGCACACAGTTGAGCTAACACCCTTCATTGGGTGTGAACCTCCATACATTTGCTTGCAAGACTTTTTACGTTCATTCATTCGTTAATGCATGCATTCATTCATCATGTTCCTCTTTCATTATCTTTCACTTTACGTTACATAATACTTTCGGTTCATTCATTAACATAACACGTAAAGCCATGGAAAGATAAACATTCATCATCATAAGAACATAACATACCATTCATACATCATCACAAGACATCATACATACATAACATACATCATGCATATTCATGCAACATTATCATCATCATCATCATCATCCATAACATGTCCATCATACCATCTATGACCCCAAAAGTCAACTTATAGTCCCCCGGGAATTTCCCAAGTCAAAGCCTATTACACATTTTTCCCAAAAATCAGAAAAATATTCTAAGTCCTAGGCGCATGGACACTATTCAGGCGCATGGGCCACTTTCAGGCGCATGGGGAACACTTAGGCGCATGGGCCACTTTCAGGAGCATGGGTATTGTTCAGTCGCATGGGGAACACTAGACATCTAAACACTTAGTAAATTCCAGCCCAATCTAGACGTATGGATACTATTCAGACGCATGGATACTATTCAGACGCATGAACACTTAGGCACATGGCCCACTTAGGCGCATGGGCACTATTGGGGCGCATGGCCCTACACTTAGTCATCCGACTAACATTTCTAGGCGCATGGGCCACTGTTCAGGCGCATGGGCTGAACTTAAATATTTCTAAGGAAAATTTGGGCGCATGAGCTACTATTTAGGCGCATGACTTACACCTAATTCTTTCTAAGGAACTTTCAGACGTATGAACACTTATCTAGACGTATGAGCATACTGTAAAACATGTTTCTAGGATATTTTCAATCCTAATCCTCGAACCCATCTGTTCTAAGCATAATGTGGCTATTCTAAACATGAGTAGCCTATAAACCATCCAGAACTAACATCCAACATACACCATACATACGGGTATTCACACATAATTTGTAAAATCATTTTAATACGTTTTCAGCCCCAAAGATAGTTTAAAACATGTAAAAAACTGGGGTCTAGAACTCACCTGGTGCAACTTGGGTGTTCTTCCTTTTAACCCGCTTGCAAAGAGTTCAAAACACCTAGAAATAACACCAAAAACACACACACCCGAGCACAAACACAACCCATAAGCATACAAACACATAACCGGGATAAAACCCGACATAAAAGCATTAAAAACCTTGAATTCGACTTCTTCTTCTTCTTCTTCTACAAAACCGAGAGTTCCTCTGCTCTCTCTCTCTAAAACCGAAGAAGATGATGATGTGAAATGAGGGTGGGCGGCCATGCCCACCTTTACACCAACTTTTCAAAGATTTTTATCCTTTTTACATTTTTAGTCCCTCCACTTGGACCTTATTACCTTTCCGGCTTTTATCCTCATATCTTGACTTTTAAAAAAAATAACCGGGTGTTACATGACATATGACTTGTTCATCATGGGAACCAAACACACTTAGCTAATCCTTATAAACTTATAATCTTAATCTTGGTCAAGGTTTGATTGTAGCTATATGTGTTCTATAAATTTGCATAACTTATAACCTTTGACATGAATTGCTACTTGTAAACCTTTTGATATATTTATATATTTTAAACCTTGGAAGCTCACCAACTTTTAAAGTTGACCTTTTATTTTTAACATGTTTCAGGATTGCTACTTGAAGAAATTCTTCTTGCTCATATTGGACATGGACTTAGTTAAATAAATATCTTATGTTGTTGTTCAAATCTTTATTGAATGGTAATGATTTAATTATCTAGTATTATTCAATGAAAAATGGCATTTTATATTATTTCAACTTATTTAATTCCATGAGCTATCAACAATCGTTTCACATTCGTCCGCCTCGATGATTTTGCCGTCGGTCGGGTGTGACAAAGAAGACCTCAAAGAGCTCAAGTACATGGTGTAGATAGACATTTCAAACCGGCTATTTATGAAAATCCAAATCCTATTGTACATCCAAATCGTAGAGGAAGAGATTTTGATGTACATCCTCACTTCCTCACCATTCTTCCTATATTTAGAGGCATTGCAATAGAAGAACCATATGTGCATCTTGCTGCATTTGATGCCATATGTAGCATTATTGGTGGAAATCACTTTACACAAGATGAAGTGAGGCTATGATTGTTTCAAGTTACTTTGAAAGATAAAGCTAAGAAATGGTTCCTCACTTTGCCTGACACTAGTATTTATACTTGGCAAGAGATGCAAAGGGTTTTCCTTGAAGAAAATTACTCTATGGGAAAGACAATGATGCAAGAGAGGTTATTCGTTCTTTACAACAAACGGGTGAGAAATTTTATAAGGCATTTACAAGATTCAAGGAGTTGATCCGCATGTGTCCTTATCATGGTATTGAAAGGTTGAAATTGATTAAGGTATATTAAGATGGACTAACACCAGAAGAAAGGAAGTACTTGTATTCAACAAGTAATGGAAAATTCTTATCTAATCATGAATATATGGATTTGGAATTTCTAGAACGAATGTGCAAGAATTCCAAAGCTCAAGCTTTGGCTAGTAGACGGTCAAAGCCTACTCCGACAAGATCAACCACCATTGATTATGAGACTAAAAAAAGAATTGCATCTTTGGATAGACAATTGGCCACGTTTGGACAAACGGGGGGTAAATACGTAACTTTAGTTTGATTTACTATATGAAATGAATGTAGTGAACTGGGGTATGCAAGTGTAGTGTGTCTGTTGCTTTTAAGTCAACATGAAATGGTGAATCAAGTATATGAGAGAATAAGCAAGTTTATATGAATTCCAATACTTATCATCCTGGATTGAAGAATCATCCCAACTTTAAATATGGGAATGCTTCAAATCAGATGAACCTTAACTTTCAAGGTAATAATTAAGGCGGTTAAACATATCAAAATCAAATACAAGGGAATTACAATCCAAGTGATTATAAAAGAACTTCATATTCTCAAGGAACCAATCAAGGAGCTACAATCATGGGGGTCAACAAAGGAGTTCATCACAAAGTTATCAAGGAAATCTTCCATCGGGGCAAGTTGGTTATGAAGACTCTACAAATGCAAAGTTAAATGCTTTAATGAACATGATGAAAGAGAATATACAAGAGAATAAGTGGGAAAATAAAATCACAGACAAAGTTTATGAAGCTTTGAATAAACAAGTGGGTCAACTTGTTGAGGACGTGGCCAAGATTAAGAGGAACACCGGGAATATACCGAGTGATACGATAATCAATCCTCCACATCAAGAAACCAACACAGAAAACATGAGAAATGTTCATATCAATTCGGTTGTATCCTTCCTGGCTCTTTAATTATTGACAATAACTTTACTTCTTTTCCACAACAAGTTGAAGATAATGAAGAGAAAGCCTATGAAGTGGAAGATAGTGACCTAGTAGCACATATCATTCCAATAAAAGTTGGGAAGTTGAAGATATAAAGAGCACTCTTGGATTATAGAGCAGCTATTAGTATCTTGCTAGGTATGTTTTTCACTACCTGGTGGACTTTATGGTGCTTGATTATGCACCAGTGAGGACAAATGAGCAACCGAAGGTCATATTGGGTCGACCATTTTTAGAAACTGTCAATGCTCAAATCAAATGTCAGGATTAAATAATTGAAATGAGCTATGAAACTCGTAAGTTATGTTTTGATGTATTTTCCAAATCGATTAATTATTTTGTTAAATGATGAAGTTTCATGTGGCAGATATGACTAACGTGTGTGTTCCAAACTTCATATATAAGCACGAACACCAATTTTAAAAATGGTTTTGAGTATGATAGGGTTAACCATGTGGACTTGAAGAAATTGGTGAATTTAATAGAAGAGAAAGAGCCAATTATGATGATGGAAACAAAAGATGAGAAGCATAAAATGAAGAAAAAAATTAGTGATCCACTTGATCCTATAAAAGACAGAGTTAAGACATTAACGTTTGGGCCACAATGCAATCTAGTTGAAGACCCACCAGATCATTTGAAGAATACTAGAGTCAAGCATCCTACTCGACCACCATGACTGGTCGCAGGTATGGTCTGGTTGAAGGCCTAAAACTTAGTACTAATCGAGAGGCAACCCAAAATTTATTTGTTTCTTTTGGTTATTGGTTTGTTTTGTCTTTTTCATTTTGTTTTTCAGCTTTAAGCACCAGATGCAAATATTAAGTGTGAGGAAGTTCATGAATCTTTAGGAGCATAAAGGAATGTGTGTTTAGGAGGCTTTACGTATCAGAGTTGGCACATAACCACCATGTATTGCTAATGATGCACCTTTATGTGTATGTACTTTTTCCACATCTTAATGTTTTGTTAGTTGGTGTCATTTAGTACAGTCATGGTAGGCATGATGCGTGTTTGGAAAGTTATCCTTGTAACTTCACTTGGGTAAAGGTTAGGATGTTTTATAGTACCCTTGTTTCACACAACAATTTTAAAATTTACATTGAGGACAATGTAAGGTTTAAGTGTGGGGATGAGGGGAATACTGAAAATTAAGAAAAATTGATTGAAAAGTTTCCAAAATGCCCCTAAAGCAACTTATTTATACATAAAAGCTTAATTTTTTTCAGTGTAAATCGTGAAAGTATGTTTAACCTATGCAAAAGCAAAGGTTTTTAGTCATGGTTATCTCACTTGAAAAAAAACAATTTCTGAGAATTGATAGAGATGTTTAACCAAGGGTAACAAGCCAGATAGTGAACTTTTTATGCATGTTTTTATAGCCTTAACCTGTTTACCATCGTTTTTTTATGAGGATTGAGCCTATATATGAGCTTAAAATATCACTAGGTTGCTCATTTTCCTTTCATGTGTGTTTACTAGAACGATTGCAGTAATTTAGAACTTGCATAATTGATACGTTTTGAGATCATGAACCAAACTGTTGCACATATATGATTAAAATGATCTCCTAGTCGCCACTTTGAGCCCCCAAACTCTTTTTTTGTTAAACCCGAATCAACCCATTAGCCTTTTCAAACCTTTTTACTTTTTAAGCCCATGTGGTGAAATTTGATAAGTATTGCTTGAACTTTAGATATAATATTGTTAGAAGTAGTAAAGTGTTTAGATATAATCATTATTCGAAAAAAGAAAAAAAGGCAAAAAAGGAAGTAATGGGTCAAAAAGACCATAATATCAATGTCATGTTTTAGTGATAATAATGTTGAATATGGGTCAAGTCTAACCAAATTCGCTGTGTAGTGGTGATTTATGGTTTAGTATGTTTAACATTCTTATTTGGATTTCATCATCTTTAGCCACTTCAAATTTCTTATCCATACCTAAATCCTAAACCTTACACCATAACCTTTTAAAGGCCTTTTGATATGCACATGGTTTGTGTTAATTGGTGGAGCTACGATAATTACGCAAGCCTATGGTAATCATGAATTGTTTTTGTTTAAGAGTACTACACTGATATACTAGCACGCCTTCTGCTAGACCATATACAAAACCGAGAGGAGTGAAACTTGTGAGAGGTGTGATTACATGCATAAGGAAGACTAGAAAGTTATTGGGCCTGGTTAGATAAATCATATTTCAAATGAGTAATATCTTTGCTTACAAAGCTATAGCTTTATATATGAAATTGTAAGTGGATATGACTTGGGACCTTAGCTAACAGAATGTGAATACATGGCTGGATCGTATGTGTTTAATGATAGTGTAATATCATGAGTGAGTTTACTTGGGGGCAAGCAAATGACAAGTGTGGGGATGTGATGTATTCATGATGTACATGTGTTTTAGGTAATTAAATACATGTTCTTACTATATAATTACCATCAAATGCAGTTATGTTGTATGATTTTGGATTGCAAGTGCAAAGCATAAAAGAACAAAGAAAAAAATAGAACTTCATCAAAGGATGTAAGTTAAGTCACTAAGGACGTAGCTTATGTCATTGCTCAAAGACAGAGTTATAAGGACGTAGGACAGTGAGCAAGGACGTACGAGTGAAGATAGGACGTAAGTTACATCCCTAAGGATGTAGCTTACGTCGTATTGCGAGGGTTGACTAATTTCCACGGGTTTTTGACCATATTTAAAGGGGCTTAATGATTCTAAAAACCCTAATTCGCATTAGTAGCAGAAAGTGATGAGCTTTGGTGATTCTTGAGGTCTCTTCCACTTCTCTAACTCATTCCAATTCATAGAATCATGTTCCAATCCAATTTTGTTACCGAATTGATGAATATGCAAGGCTAAACTTTTCGTGATCTACCTCGGGTAATAGGTTTCGTGTTATTAGGTTTTTCGTTTATGTTTAATTTGTGTTGGGATTAAACTTTAGAACCCGTTAAGTTCTTTATTGAGTTTAACTTGTGTTTGATTGTTTAAACAATTGTTCTAGTAAATCTTGATTTGAATTTCATATAATTATGCGCGAGTTGTATGATTGCAAGGTTTTGGTTGCTAATTCAAGCGGTATGGTGTACTAAGACCCGTTAAGTTTTGGTTATCTCTATCACTTAATCATTACACGTATAGAATCCCCATTAAGGATTTTCCATTAAATTGAACTAAGCGATTACCGAGAACCGAACGTGAATCTCGGGGTGGATTACCCTTTTTGTTTTCGTCTTCTAATTAATTTTTATTACTTGCAAATTATTTTTTAAGTTAATTTGTTAATCATTCCAAAATTCACTTTTCATAGCCTAGAAACAATAGTTTAATAGTTCATTAGTTTAAATAATTTTCTTACAAATCAAAGTACAACACACCAACCACTAATTCCACAAGGATCGACAATCCTACTTACCATAACTAGTTAAGGTGAATAGGAACACACATTTTACATCTTATTTGATTGATACTTTGACATCGATCAATCGGCTCGTTTATAAATGAGTCGATGTCGAGCGAGTCACGAGCATCGAGCTTTTTGACCAGCCTTAGCTGAGGGTATTGATGATAGTACTTGTCATACTCCTCCAAATAGCTTGATAATGGTACTATCTAAGGCCACATATGTTGATTGAGGGTATTCATGATAGTAATTGTCATACTAATTTTAATGGTAACCTTGAGAAAAAGTTGTTTTAGAACTTTTGTCTAAGTTAATATACCCAAACCGGTTTCAAACTAGCAAATCACAAAAAAAACAAACGAATTTCACCCAAGCTAGTTTAATTTTCATGTTCAGATCACAAATCGGTCCAGAATTTTACCTCTATTCTTCGTTTAATATAGTACCGCACTTGTGTCCATGACGAGCAAGAAGAGTTTCATCTCCATAAATTAGGTTCTGGGACTATCTATTAATAAGAGTAAATTACACGAACAATCCCTGGGGTATGCACGTATTGCAACTTTAGTTACTACTTTCAATAAATTACAAATGCAGACATGTAATTTGCATGGTATGCACACCGGTAGTACTTGACGTTAACAGAGGTTAAATTTCTTAGTTAAGTCAATGTAAGATTACCAAAACACCCTTGAATAAATAATAAAAAACCCAAAATTTAAATAAAACCACACCTACCCACCCCACCCCACTTTATCATCATCTTCTTCATTAGTCACCCATCTAAACCACCTTCTCCCCCAATTTAACTCCTAGTCTAACCCTGCCTCCTACCCACCCAAATAGCCACCTCCAGCCAATGGTCTGATAGCCACCTTCTATTCTGGCGACACTTACAATGACCACCATCTTTTCCGAAGGACTTTGTTTTTGCAGCCACCTTCTCTCAGTTACCCGATTCACCCATCTACGTCAACCCCTCACCTTGCTTGCGGGCAGGCCCGACACCACCATCCATCGTGTATGGTTTAGATGTTCGAAATTGGAAGTAAAGATCTTATATTGAAATAACACATCGCGATCTAGACAAGATGTCGTACGATGGTGAGCGGCTGAAGAACTATTGAGGTGGAAGATCGATGGTAGGTGACGACGGTTTCAAACTAGATCTACATCAATGTGGTGTTTTCGATTTAGATCTTGTTTTAGGTTGGTGGTGGAAGATCGATAATGATGATAATGATGTTGGGTGATTCAATTTCCAATGAGCTGGAAGATTGATGATTAAGATGATGATGTCGGGTGATTTGATTGTTGCTAGTAAGAGGCGTAGGGTGGTGGTGGTAGCCATAGGGTATGGTGATGGTGGTAGCCGTAGGGGGTGGTGGTGGTAGTAGCAACTGTAGGGTGGTCGTGATGACAGTTGTAATGTCTGATGGTATTTAAAAGTTAGGTTGGAAGAGAGCTGGGTGAGAGGGAGGGCTTAGATTTTTAATGGGTCTCACTAAATTAAGCTATTGTTATTTTTTATGAGTAGAAGGGTATATTTGTCACTTTCAAACACTTAACAAATAAACTAACTTCTGTTAGTGTCAGAAACTATCAATATGCACTTCTTGTATAGTATAGGTTTATATCTGTAATTTTTTAAAAGTATGGACTAAAGTTGTAATACATGCAAACCACTGGAATTGTCCGTGTAATTTACTCGTATAATAATTAGCATTCATTATTCTTTAGTTTTTTGTTTTGTTTTGTTTTTTTCTCTAAATTTGGTCCAGCTTTACACAAGCTGTCTGTGGTAGCTATTGAGGATTTACTTTTATAAAAAGGGGTCCAAGTTTTGTTTGCTTTGTCGTCTTTGTTAAACTAATGGTCCGGTATGGTCCAATCTTTATCAGTTGTTGCTTTCCTATTATCGTTGATCGGTTCTTATCATCTTTGTTTACTCATGGTCCTTTAGTTCTTAAGTTCAAAATATCAAAATATTTCGTCTTGTCCACTATCTAATCAAAATTTAGTTAACTTTAATTTCTAAATTAGATTATTTTATCGTATGGTCACATAGAGTAATCCTACTTAATTCAGATTTTCTCAAATGACATATCAAGATTATATTATATATTTTTACTATTTATAATTATGGTACAATCTTATTAGCAGTCACTCTCTGATTAGTGTTTATTGATACTTACCATTTTGGTTTATACATAACATGGTGGTTTGAAATTTAAATATTAAAACTTTTTTATGATGGTTTGAAATTTAAATATTAAAACTTTTTTATTATGACTAAAGGGTAAATATTTTAAAGAAACCAACACACTTTTAGTCTTTTTTTCAAAAGTCTTTGTGCACGTAAAAATCAACATACTTTTTGTGTTGTGTTATAAAACCCCTTAACAATTTTTCACATACAAACCAACATACTTTCTGTTTTTTCATTAAAAACCCCTCAACATAAAAGTCTTTAAACATTTTTTTGCACGTAAAAAACCAACATACTTTTCGTTAAGGAGGGTTTTATGTGAAAAAAAATATGTTGGTTTTTTACGTGCAAAAGTTATTGAGGGGTTTTATTATATAAAATAAAAATTATGTTAGTTTTTATGTATAAAAAATATATATGAAAAAAACTAAAATTGAATTGAATTTTATACTATTTTCCCTTGTTAAAATCTTAAACTCATAAGATAATAACTAATTCTAATATTGTTCAAAAATCACTTATTTTCTTTTCTAGTAGCAATACACTTAAGTCTAAGTATTCATGTAATTTTTTATATAAATAGTTATTGAATTTTAATAATCTTAACTTTCATTTATTGGTCGGAATTAATTTTAAATCAGAAAATATTTACAAACACTTTCTTCTTTGAGCCTATTTTTCTTCAACGATTTGAGAGTTAACCCCCTTCTTTTATGAAACCTGATCAACTTTGAGCTATTTTTAAACTCTACATCGCCTAGCCCTCATCAGGTTCTTTTTCGGTGTCTAACCTCTATCGTTAGCTGAAATCTACTTCCAACGAGTCAAGTACTTTAGATCAAAAGGTGAAAATTGACAGGTTTCAACGTTTAAAAATTTCAAATTGACCAAAGGTGGATTTAACTTTTATGTTTAGTGTTTTGTTATATAAATAGTCCACATGATCAAAAAAACTAGTTAACTTTCAGCTAATAAATAATCGTTGGATGAAAAAAGCTTAAAATTAGAAGTGTTTTTAAATATTTTTTGAGTTAGAATTAATCTCTATTAAATAAATGGAAATTGAGATTATTAAAATTCAATAACCCTTTAATAAATCACATTTCTTTAAAAAAATAAGTTGACCCAAATAAAAGATATATCAAAGAAAAAAATCAGTCTAGCGCCTATATTTTTAGTCGGCTTAAATACAAACAATTATAAAATTTGTTTATTATCAATTGTTTTTTTATTTCTTTTTTACCATTACCTGTTATTTAAAGTTAAATCTGAGAATAATAAATTACGAAACAATAACCAAGTTGTATTTATCTTCAGTTTAGGTACTTAATTTTTTTTTAAATAAAAAATAAAATTTTTGAAAAAGAATTTTATACAACTGAAATTGAAAATTTGAGTGGTTTTGTTGCTGGAAAAAGTGATTAAATTTATACAGCAAGACTCGTCTCTTAATAGGCAACAAAATCTATTAGTTGCGTTGAAGAATCTTGGATCACTTATTTGGAGTTGTTAAATGGTTGGATCTTCTGTCCATTTCAGATATGTCTCCTATTGGTATATTGGTTGGTTCTGTTCGCCAATGGCGTCCAACACAAGGCCATTCCTGAATTTTCAAGTGTCGTGTGCGAGTAAAATGGACCCTCAAAAAATATATTTATATAAGTTAAAATTAATTAATCTAACAATAATTATTCTAACAATATATAAAACAAAATTGTAGTATCAAGATTAATGACTTAGTTTCCATAATTAACGAATCGTAGTCATTCTTAAGATTTTTGAAAGCAATGTAAAAATAGAAGTTAAACAATAAACTTATATAATAAAAAGATTAGTTTTGACATGTCTCTTATGAACATTAGCCTAAAAAACAAGTGGTAAGTGCGGTTAAAATCAAACGTAAATAGAAAAGCATATTCAAAATAAAAGCATAAAAAATAAGTTAATCCATAAAAGACCATATATTAAAAATCAGATTTATAAGCACGTACTTCTCACGTAATATAAATCAAAGTCATAAATCAAATTCATAAATCAATCCATAAAAAAGTTAGCAATTTAGGTTTGCACTTCTCATTTTGAACTCTCATAATAGCTTTAACCTTTTTTGTCAACTGCTGCAACTCGAGTTTGGATTTTGGTCCCAAATTCAGTTTTTTGTTTATCTAATTAGAATAGAATATTGTTTGGATTAAATGATTTTTAGATGGGCTATAATTATAAAATTGACTTAGAGTTTTAATTGACATGTTAATTTTTGTAGATTTTTAAAACCATTCATGTGCGTGTGTGTGCGCGTGGGCATGCGCGTGCCTAGAGGCTGAAGCAACCAAAGACTTTCTGCATGCATGCTGCACAAGTACTGAAGAAGAATGCTTCGGAAGTTTTACACATGCAACAGAAATATTCTAAGTGTGAAATCTTTCTAAGCCAAAGATAAAGTCTTCCGAAGCTTCAGAGACAAAGTCTTCCAAAGCCTCAACTCTTGAGGACAGATTTCTTCCGAAGACTTTTAAGTAACATGTTTTATCTGATGTACTATTCCATAAAGCTGGATACCTTTCCACTGCATCTCTGTAAAGTCACCAACTTGCATGAGTTGGTGAAAAAGTCCATGCTTTTGGTAACTATACATTGAGGTCTTGAGTCTGTAAACTTTCTACTTCATGTACTTTATTCTTTTTGTAATAGATAAGGATGTGAGCTATGGTATGTCATAGTCACAAAGTCAGAAAGGCAATCTGCTTTTTTGACTCTACAATTGATTTTGTTTTGAGTCTAGTCAATTGTATCCAACCGGCTTTCATAGTATGGACGGTTGAAGGATGTAGTATAAGTATCTCATGTTCTTATAACTTTATTTGTATGCTTTGTAACACTTGTAATAGAACATAGAGAAAGCAATATACTGCATTCTTGAAAACCATATACTTGTGTTCTGTCTCTTACATTACTTGTGTTCTTAGTGTCTTTATTGTGGTTAATCCAGTTTACTATTTGTTTGAGTTTAGTTCATCTCTTCTTTGTGTTATTGTGTTGTAAGTGAATCCCCTTCACCGGTCTTGCATTTGGTATCAGAGCTTTCCAAGCTCTTGATATAAGATCTCACCATCTTAAGATTCCTCACACACACAAATACTAAACTTTTCAGTGGCAGCCATTTCCAAGACTGATATGGAAACTGGAACCATGAACAAGTCCCCACTGATCACTCTTGATGACTTTGATACCTGGTGTTTAAGAATGGAAGGTGTCATCAGGTCTCTGGACTCAAGAATGTGGGAGTCTGTTGAAAATGGACCTTTCATACCTAGCACTTCTTCTGTTACTGGTGCTGGTATGATCCCCAAGGATGTGGCAAACTACTCTGATGAAGATAGGAAGAGAGTAGAGATTGATAGAAAAGCCATGACAGCCCTTCAAACTGCCATTCCAAACTTTGTATATAGAGGTTTCAAGAAGTGCAAAACAGCTAAGCAGTTGTGGGATGCACTGAAACTGATGTATGAGGGTTCTTCTGAAGCCAAGGAGAATAAGAAAGATCTCCTGAAGCAGCAGTTTGAAAACTTCACCTTCAAAATAGGTGAAACCATGACTCAGCAATACTTTAGGTATGTTGAGATTGTGGATACCTTTATGGATGGAGGAGTTCCTCTTGAGAACAGGACATTGTAAGAAGTTCATGTCCTCACTTCCTAGGTAGTGGACACACTACTGTGTGGTGATCAAGAGGACTGAGAATCTAAACACTCTTACTCTGACAGAGTTATATGGATTCTCAGTGGCTACCAGATGGAGATGAACATGCAAGGTTCATCTGGCAACTCCAACAATCAAATAGGTTCAGCCCTGTATGTGGTTGAAAAGATATCATAGAACCCCAACATCATCTCATATGCTACCCTGACAATCACCTAAGGGTCCTTTCATCACCTTCTTAGAGACACCCAAAGAGAACTACACCCAAGGAAGCCCATTCCAAGAGACAAGTTCTTCTCAAGCATTTGTGTCTTCTGATGAAAGTTGTGGCAACTTCCTGTTCACCCTTGAAGACTTGGACTGTATCCATCCAGATGATCTGGAGTACATGGAGATAGTCCAGCAGATGGCTCTTCTCACTTACAAAGCCAAGAAGTTCTACAAGCGGACTGGAAGGAAGTTTCCAAGCAATGCAGCCAGTGGAAAGTTTGGCCTGGACAAAGGCAAAGTCAAGTGTTACAACTGTAACTTGATGGGCCATTTTGCCAGGGAGTGTAAGGCACCTAGAACAAATGTTGGCCAAACACAGTCCAGACCCAACTACACTGACAAAGCTCCCCAGAATGAGAAGCCAAAGCAGCAGGCTGCTGTTGTAGTTGAAGAAGGAAGCTTTGACTAAAGCTTTCAGGTGGAAGATGCTTCTCCAAACCAAGCACTGATGGCAGATCATGATGAAGCTAGGGTATTGGAACATCTCTGTACCCCTGAATGCATTGCTAAAGTTAATAGATACAGGTCCTATAACATGGAAATAAGATCTGATCTTGAGTCCTTAAACATTTTAAAAGCTGATTTTAGAAAGTCTAAAAATGATTATAAACTAAAGATTGAGGACTTAGAGAAAATCATTTCAGTTCTAAAGCATAAGCATACAGATTTTAGGACTCAGATCAAGGATCTCATAACTAAGCTGACTGAGTGTCAGGCTGAGCTTGTGATCAGCAAGGCCAGGGCAGACAAGTGTGTTCTTGAAGAAGAGACCTTCAAGAACATGATATCCTCATCCCTGCACAACAAAGTGTGCTATCAAAACAAGCAGGGACTAGGATCAAATGAGATAGCTCCTCCACACACAATCTTGTCTATAAGATCACCTAGGTGTGGAACTTGTGAAGATGAGCTTCCTCTCATAGATCCTTTGAGTGAAGAGGATGAAGAAATGATAGTGAAGAATTATTCTGAGAAGAGTGGAGAGGAGGATTCTAAGAAGGGCCACTATCCTTCTGAGGAGAAGAAGAAGACTATGATGACCAAGTCAATGAGAAAAAACTTGATCAGGAAAAGCAAGAGAAAAGCAAGGAAGGCTCAAGAGATCAAGGCTACCTTTGGCTCCAGGAAAAAGCAAGTGTTTATCTCTGTAGGATTTGAAGTAGTAAAGACTGAAGACATCAACCTAGACTCTTCTGCTAAGAGTTTTGGTTCTTGTTCAAATCATCTCAGTACCAAGAAAAAGACTGATTTGCTATGTACTACTCTGCATAGCCTGGACCATCAAACTCCAAGAACAGTTCCCAGCCCAAAAGGACTATCTCAGCATCTGCAAAGATGAAGGTGGAGAGGGGATGTGACCAAAGTCAGTCTTGTTCCCTGCAGAAGGCTCTTGGGAAGAAGAAAATTGAGTGTGTCATGTGTGAAAGTACTGCTCATCTTGCTAAGGATTGTCCATACAATCCTAAACGTACTCTTCACATGAACAAGACAAAGACTTCCAAGAGTTCCAAGAAGATTCAAGCTTCAGAAGGAAAATTTGTTTCCTTCGAAAGCTCCAAATCTAAGAAGAAGGCAAGTGGAAAATTTCCTTCGGAAGAAGAGTTGGTCTCGGAAAGAAGGAATACTTCCGAAGCACTGAAGTCTGCTGCAGTGTCTGCAGCTTCTTCCGAAGGCTCTGTCATCAAAACTTCCGAAGTATCAAAAGCTTCCGAAGTATTGAAGGTCAAGTCCAAGACTCCAAAGGTGATGTGGAAGTCTAAGAAAGACCAAGTGACTGAGAATTCTCCATCAACAACAGCTCAAGATCCTCCTAGCACATCCATAGGATCTATTACTGTTGCATTACCTTCTGTGTCTCTTAATGAGACCAAGAGAAGTAAGGCTTGGGTTTCTAAATGTAACTAATCATTTTCTTTGTGCAAGGACAGCTAAAGACAAACAAAAATGTTTGGATAATTGATAGCGGGTGTTCCAGGCACATGACAGGCAATAGGTCACTACTCCAGAATTTTGAAAGGATTGATGGAGGGTCAGTTGCCTTTAGAGGAGATGAAGGTGGTTACATTTCAGGAAGGGGCAAGATCACAAATGGTAAGTTCAGTATTGAAAAGGTAAACTTTGTCAAGGAGCTTGGGTACAATCTTCTGAGTGTATACCAATTTTATGATCAGAGTCATAACATGCTCTTTACTGAATATGAGTGCATTGTTCTCAAGCCCGGGGTGGTCATTCCTCATGAGCATATTCTGCTTAGAGCCCCTAGGAAAGGAAGATGTACAAGATGGATTTGCAGGAAACATCTCCCTCTGCAGAAGTTTCATGCTTTCTGTCTAAAGCCAACAGTGATGAGTCTTTCCTATGGCATAAAAGAATGTGCCATGTAAACTTTAAAAACATGAATAAATTGATTAAGAATGATTTGGTAACCGGAATGCCAAAGAAAGAGTTTACAAGTGATGACCACTGTGTTGCATGCCTGAAATGGAAGCAACATAAGGTATCTCACAAGCCTAAAGAAAGGAACTCCATCACTACACCCCTACACTTGTTACATATGGATCTCTTTGGCCCCACCAGTGTAATGAGTCTAGGAAGGACCTCATACTGTTTAGTGATCACAGATGACTTTACAAGATTTACTTGGGTCTTCTTCCTTAGAACTAAGGATAAGACTCCTGACATTCTGAAAAGTTTCATCTTGAAGATTGAGAATCAATCTGATCACAAGGTCAAAATCATAAGATGTGATCAGGGAACTGAATTCAAGAACCAAATCCTTGATGCATTCTGTGATGAAAGGTATTTCAAGACAATACAGTGCTCCAATGACTCCTTAGCAGAATGGTGTTGCTGAGAGGAGAAACAGGACACTGATTGAATCTGCAAGAACCATGTTGTCTGACTCTAAGTTGGCCATCACCTTATGGGCAGAGGCAGTCAATACTGCCTGCTATGGGCATAACAAATTTTTAGTAGTTAAGACTCATGGCAAGACTCCTTATGAACTTTGGCACAAGAGGAAACCTTTCATTGGTTTTCTCAGGTCATTTGGTTGTCCTTGCACCATCTTGAATACCAAAGATCAAATTGCTAAATTTGCTGAGAAATCAGATGATGGACACTACATTGGATACTCTTCCCAAGCTAAGGCTTCAGAGTATGCAATCTCAGAACTAGAATTGTTAAGGAGTCAGCCAATGTGACTTTCAATGAACACACACCCTGTGTGGCTGGCTCTGGTCCTGATTGGCTCTTTGATCTTGGTTTAGTTACCAACTATTTTAACAAATCTTGTGAGACTGTTTCCAGATCTGTAGAAAATCTAAACACAGATGATCCTGATCCAATATTTGAGTTGAGAAGACCTTCAAGTAACACATCTTCAGCTCCAGTTGGAACTACTTCTCCACATGAGGTTTCTATCAGCATTACAATAACAACCATAGCTGATACATTTGGTATGCCTTCAAATTCCATCTCAGAGGCTCCACAACCAGATAAAGATGCTTCAATTGCAGAAGACAATGATGGTAGTGGTGAAAGTGATCAAGACTTTCTTGATACTAATAACCACTCCATAGATGACAACATCAATGATGTCGCACACTCCTTGGATCAAGTCTCTCTTGATAAGTGTGCTGATATGGTAGGTGAAACATCTATGCCAGATCTAAATTTTTCTAATTTAGATCTTTCTCAGCAACTTGCTATGATCCCTCAGCTAAGGATCCACAAGTCCACCCCACCACAAACATCATTGGAGATGTTGTCACAGGGGTAAGAACAAGAGGACAAACCCATGAAGCAAATGTTTGTCTTCACTCTTGTTTCTTATCCCAGATAGAGCTAAAGAAAGTTGATAAAGCTCTGAAGGATGGTAGTTGGGTTGAAGCTATGCAACAGGAGCTGCTTCAATTCAAAAGGCAGAAAGTTTGGAACCTTTGTCCTGTACCTCATAGGAAGACTACCATTGGAACCAAATGGTGTTTAGGAACAAGAAGGATGATAAAGGAATTATCATCAAGAACAAGCTAGACTAGTTGTTCAAAGGTACACACAAGAAGAAGGGATTGACTACACTGATGTCTTTTCTCCTGTAGCAAGACTGGAAGCTGTTAGGATATTCCTGGCATTTGCTACATCCAAGAACTTCAAGGTCTTTCAACTTGATGTGAAGTGTGCTTTTCTTTATGGAGTGATTGATGAGGAGGTGTATGTCAAACAACCACCTGGTTTTGTAGATCCTTATCATCCTGATTATGTCTGCAAGCTTGACAAGGCTCTTTATGGGCTGCATCAGGCACCCAGGAAGTGGTATGAGACACTATCTGAGTATCTTTGCAAACATGGATATAGGAGAGGTACTATAGATGGAACTCTCTTCATCAAAGGATAGGGAAATGACATATTGCTAGTCCAAGTATGTGTGGATGACATCATCTTTGGTTCAACTAATCCAAAGCTCTGCAAAGACTTTGAGAAGCTGATGAAAGACAGATTTGAAATTAGTGCCATGGGGGAACTCAATTTCTTTCTGGGAATTCAAGTGAAGCAAGTTGAAGATGGCATCTTCGTTAGTCAGTCAAAGTATGTTCAGGACATACTCAAGAGGTTCAACATGACTAATTGTAAGATTGCTAAGA
Source organism: Flaveria trinervia (assembly GCA_025506515.1). Taxonomy (NCBI): domain Eukaryota; kingdom Viridiplantae; phylum Streptophyta; class Magnoliopsida; order Asterales; family Asteraceae; genus Flaveria; species Flaveria trinervia. Next base: position 74,826,277 of record CM046452.1, read on the forward strand.
TACCCATAGCTAGAAACCACTCCCTTGGACCTGATCTTGAGGGGGGGTGTGTAGATGAGCACTTATACAGGGCTATGACTGGGTCTCTTATGTATCTTACTACTAGCAGGCCTGATATGATGTTTGCCATCTGCATCTGTGCAAGATATTAAGTCAACCCTAAGATGTCTCATCTTATCACTGTCAAAAGGATATTAATATACCTTAAAGGTGCTTCAACACTTGGTCTATGGTATCCTAAAACTCCTGACTTCAATCTGTATGCTTATACAGATAGTGATTATGGTGGTTGCAATATGACGACAAAGTCTACATCTAGGGGATGTCAATTTTTTGGTGGAAGGGTTGTCTCATGGCAATGCAAGAAACAATCCTGTGTCTCTGCATCAACTGATGAATTGCTGCTGCAAGCTGCTATGCTCAAGTGCTTTGGATTCAGAATCAGATGCTGGACTATGTATTCAACTTCAAGGAGACTCCCATTCATATAGACAACAATAGTGCTATCTCAATCACAGAGAATCCTATGCAACACTCAAGGACCAAACACATCAATATCAAGTATCATCTAATAAGAGATAATTATGAAAAAGGATTAATTAAACTAGTTAAAGTTCACACAAATGAACAATATGCTAATCTGTTCACAAAGGCCTTTGATGAATAGAGATTTAAATATCTTGTATCAGCTATTGGGATGATCAACATTGAGTAGCTTTTTCTTAAACTAATTCTTATTATTTCTTAAAACATGTGTGTCCTAAGTTGTCTAGTTCATCACTTTCATAAGCTCTTGTTTTCCTTGGATGAAAATCTTTTTGAAGACTTTCCTTAGATTTATGAAAATTTTGATCCTTCGGAAGTTTTGTTTTTAACATCGAAAGAAAATCATGCCTTCAAAACAAATAACTGTCTAAGAAATTTTACCTTTGGAAGAGATTTCTGATGCATCTTCCGAAGCTTAAATGGATGTCTAAGACACTTATATGTTTTCAAGGACCTTCTTCTTCCGAAGCAAAATTAACTCTCGGAAGCTTTGTTCTTTTGTGCACAAAGCTTTCAAGTCTTACTTTCTCTTCCGAAGCAAAATTTTCAAAACTCACAGGAAATTCTTCCGAAGTCATTTTACCTTCGGAAGCTTTTTCGTTAAAACTTCCGAATATAATTACCTTCGGAAGCTTTTTGACTTCCAAGAAAACTACTTTTTGAGCAAAAGTAAACTACTTTTTCAGAGGTGGGATCGACATCTGGATTTCAAAGTTTATCCTCTTTCATTAAACTTTATCTGAATCCTTTTCACATATAAACCTAACGGTTTCCCCCTCTTTCTATCATCTACTTCTTCCTGCAAACCTAAAACCCCAATTTCTCTTAAAATTTCTTTCTTCTTTCTTTCTTCATCCTTAAGCTACCTCACAATGGCTAACCCCACTCACAGAAATGACCTGAACTTTACCATGCAGCTCCACAGGCAACATAACATGATTGTTCTGTTAAGCTCTGAGAAAGATCCTCATTTCTCAGAGGTTTGCTGTTTCTTAGCTTTGTCCAACTATTTCACCTTCCTAACCATTGATCCTCCACTTTATGAGGATCGTTTGCTTGAATTTTGGAAGGCCTACTAAGAGGTCGTAATGGATGGGGAGAAGGCACTGTCTGCCACAGTGTAGGGGAGAACAGTCTTCATCACTCCGGCCATCATCAACATGCATCTTTAGCTGGGTGATAAAGAAGGTGAGGTGTTCTTTCCCAAAGAAGCTGTCAATCATTCTTTTAAGCAGATGGGATATGAGGGATATTTCTCTGTAAAGACCTTTAGGAAAGGGAAGGTCTCGTCCTAGTGGAGATTCCTACTCCATGTGGTCATCCACAGCTTATCAAACAAGCATGGTGGATGGGACCAGATTCCTAAGGATCTCTCCTTCATTATCCATGGAATGATTCAGAGGATCAAGTTCAGGTATTCCCATTTTGTTTATACTAACTTACTTGCAAACTTAGATTCCTAAGAATATTACATGTTTCTTAGATATGTTTAGTACATTCTTAACTATGAACTGGGCTCACAGTTAAAGAGAACAGGTAACATTCTTAAACTGGGATAGATGAAACCAACATCTTTAAAATATTGAGAAAGCCCACTGTTGGCTTCTCAAGGGTAGAAACAGCCCTGGTCCCAAAAATGTTAGAGCTCATTGCTCAATGTGACAACCTGGAAGCACCAACTAGTGCTGAACCCACACATGCTACTTCCCAACCACATACACAACCACAAATCACCATCACCTACCAAAGAAAATCCAAACGAACCCATGCTCAGACTATTCAGTCTATGGAGGCCCCCACACACTCACCCATACAGGAGGAAGTGGAAACTACAGCTCCCACTTCTTTTGAGGAGCAGACCACTCCCATCTCTTCAATGATCAGTGCTGAGGTTCCTCATGCTCAGCCTGATGAGCTCATAAGCCAAACTGCCTTGAGTCATCACTTTGAGTCTCAACACTCAAGTGATCAACCTTTAGGGGACAGTTACCATCCCCAGCCTTTAGATCTCAACCAATCAATCCCCAACCTTGATTTCTACACTGATGAAGATCTAGGTTTCAGTGTGTACCATCATTCTCTCTTCTTTTCCCCTACTCAAAGAGAGATGAGTGCTTCTGAGGCTCCTACTTCTAGCCCCCATCAGTAACCTATTGCCGAGGTGGACACTTCTGAACCTGTTCAGGATGTCCATATGGAAGAGGCTCTCACTTTTGAAAATGATTACATCATTAAGACCTCAACCATGGCAACTCAGCCCATTGTCATCTCAACTGAGACTGTCAGTGAGCAGAGGAAATCTAGCAGCCAAGAACCTGAAGCTGATGGTGAGAGAGAGGACTTTGGTCCAATCATCTCATCCCCCAATGATTCTTCTGATGAAGATGAGGGGAACTTATGACTAAAGGTGCACAAACTGTCTAAAAAATGCACCTATTTAGTCTCCAAGGTTAGTCACCTTGAATCTCAAGTGACTTCTTTGCATAACATGGTCAATGATCAGCAACTTTAGATTTCATATCTTAAAGAAATACTAGCTGGAAGACCTTTAAGAAGAGCTCAACCAGGAACACAAGAACCTGTGGATGTGATGACCTAACTCCTGGCTCACCTATGCAAGTGGGTGATGCTACCAAAAAGGGGAGAAAGTCATTACAGCTACAGAACCTGAGAGTTGTTCACAGAGAATGGACACTGAGGACTCACCATCCTTACTTGCAACTGTGCATTCTCAGCAACCTCCTCAAGTCCATATTGATGTGGACTATACAAACTCCTTTATAAAGAGCCTATTTGAGGATGGGATACCAAGGGCTATGTCATCTCCACCATCTTCCAATCACATCATTGGGTGGAGGTATGACAGTAATAGGAGAGCCCTAATTATCATAAAATTTCAGGGACAGCAAGAGATCTTCAATTTTCAGAACCTTAACTATTATGACAGTCTGGATTTAGTCAACATGCCACTTGTCAATCCAAGCCGATCAAGACAAGCTGACAAGTTGGCACAAAGAATCCAAGATAGAATCACTGCAGAGTTCAGCCTAAGAAGAAGACTATGGGAATCAGGCAATGTCATCGGTCAACTGGATGTTGAGGCAGACCCTAAGATTAGCTTCATAGGGGAAACCTTGACTGAAGGCCTAGTGATAGAACCTGAGTGCCCAGTCTTATCACCAACAATTGCTGCAGAGATCAATGCCCTTTTTGAGACACCTGCTGGTAAAGGTGCTTCTCAACCTCTCTCTGGCCAGAGCTCAGAAACTGCATCAAGCAATGAAGGCCAAAGCTCTCTCCACCCTAAGTCACAAAGGTCTGTGAGTGATAAAGGGAAAAGAAAGATGACATCTGAGGAGATTAAGGAGGAGGAGAGAGAGAGGAAAAGGAAGTTGAGGAGAGAAGGTTCCTCTTCTGGGTCTGCAAGACTAATAGAGTCTGCTATCAGGGCTGTCCCTAGACCAGATACTCAGAATGATGAGTTAAGGGTAGTCAGGATAAACTATCTGCAGACAAGTAACTATGACATAGACAATGTCATCTCTCTTCCCTT